>SKCR01027152.1:0-43512 GCA_019454045.1 Zanthoxylum bungeanum | reverse complement strand
TAGAACAGTGGGAGTTTCCAATTTAAATTTTAATAATAGTTATTTATGTTTGAATGATGTGTTTTATATTCTTGGTTTTCACAGGAATTTGATTTCTGTAACAAAATTCATGGAAAATGATTTTTCTATTTCATTTAATAATAAATCAGTTATTATTAGTAGAAATGGATTAACAATATACACATGAAACTCCGAGAATAATTTATATGTGTTAAGGCCGTTAACACTTGAATCACTGTTTAATACTGAAATGTTTAAGATTGAAAGATCTAAAACAAAACGGCAAAAGATTTCTCAAGATAACACATATCTATGGCATCTTAGACTCGATCACATTAACCTTGATCGAATAGGTTGACTAATTAAGAACGGAGTTTTAAATCAGTTAAAACTTGGTACTTTACCTGTCTGCAAATCCTGTTTAGAAGGCAAAATGACCAAGAGACCTTTTACTGGAAAATGGGTAAGAGCTAAAGAACCGCTTGAGCAAATAAATTCGGACGTTTACAGATCGATGAATGTAAAAGCCCGAGGTGGTTATGAATAATTCGTCACTTTTATTGATGATTATTCAAGATATGTTTTGAGGGTTTTTCGCGTAAATTGGCAACCAATTTATTATATTTGATTAGGTCTCATCATACACCCTTAAGCATGAATTCTAAAAGCATAATAAGGCGCGATAAATAAATTAATAATGATATGCGGATGGATATGTCACAAATTGTTCCTAGAACAAATCACTCTCTTTTCTCTCACCGGCTAGAACTATTCTAACTTCTACCCAATTACAAAATACAATAAAGAAAACTCATTTACATTGAGGGGAATAGGTGAGAAGAGAAATACAATGAGAATGGAGATAAAAGGCTGGACACGTAGGTCCAATTAAAATAAATTCTAAATTTATTACAATTTCCAAAATTGCCCTCGCCCTTCTAATATCCATCCGATATACATTATTCATGCAATACATTCATGTATTCATACAAATCATGTTATTCAATCAATCTAATCCAATTAATTAATCTTTGAATTAATGATCATCCAATGTTCAAACAACGATTTGATTTGCGCGAGTCAAACTCGTTTAAGAATAAATACTTAAAGTACATATTCTTGAATTATATCGAGCTATAACTTTAAATCCAATTTATTTGTATTCAATACTAATTCCAATTTAATTCCAAATTAAATACTTACACTTATTTATATGCCTTAAAGACTTGGATTCCAAATCCAATCTTAATGGGTCTCAAAGGCCCAATAACATCCAATGTCATTTTAATTAAAGTCCAATGGGCTTTTAATTAATTCTTAAGGCATGGGCTTTGGCCATAATGGGTCAAACCCAAAATGCCAAGGCCCAATAGGAATCACCCTATTGCCTACAAATTAATTTATGGCCATTAGGCCCAATTAAATTCTTTAAAGGGCCAAGTGATGTATTTAGACTTTATGGAATTGGTTTTGGGCCTAATTGGATCCAATCCAAAATTCCAAAACCAAACTTGGTCAAACCAAGCCCATTAAGCCCAAATACACACTTTTAGCCCAATTAAATTATAAAGGCTTATTAACATAATTATAATATTCCAAATATCACAATTATTTTAATTAAAGTGTATTAGCCATGATTAATTAATTAAACTCAATATTTCCAAAATACCAATTAACTTAATTAATCATGCTTAATCCATCAATTCATGCTCAACACAAATTGAAGCCAAAACACATCATTTCATGGTCAACACAAATTGAATCCTAAATTCATCATTTCATGCTCAACATGCTCTTTGATTTTAACATAAAATTTATTGACTTTGATTCCAATCCAATCAAACCAACAATCAACATTTAAACATGCATTTAAACACATCATTTCATGTTACAAAAAAAAAAAAAAACTGCAGTATTATTCACTGCTACATTCGGCCAAGGAGGGGTTTATTCAAAAATTTGATCCAATCAATTTATTTGAAATGTAATCATGCATAACTCTAAGTTATCATATTCTAAGAATGCTCAAAGCATCAATTTGAAAGAATCATGTTCAAAACATAAAAGCCCCAAATTTTAGTCTCATGAACCCTAAAATTTTCATGCTTAAAATTGGCTCTGATACCATTGTTAGTGTTCCTAGAACATGCCAAGGATCTAATAAGCATGAAAACATGTTCATAAATTCAAAATAAGTTGCGGAATTACTTACATTGAATGGATTTGAGCTTTTAAAATTTTGAGAAGAAGATCTCCATGATGCTTCCTTTGTTGATTCCAAGCTTTGAGCTGAAGATCTCCAAGATCCTTCCTTTGTTGATTCCAAGCTTTGAGTGGTGATTCCAACCCTTGAGTTAGTTTCCCTATCACCTTAGTTGATTTCATGAAGTGCTAGCTTTGTTGATTTTGCCAAAAAATCAAAGAGAAAGATGGATGAAGCTCACGCCCCTTTGAGAGGATTTTAGGGTTTCATTTTGTTCCAAGTGTGTCAAGTGTGTGTAATGAGAGAGAGAGATGCCTTTTGGTAAAACCATTTTACCCTTTTACCTAAACAAGGTGGTTGGGTAAATGGTTTCTCCAAAACCATTCCAAGGTAGTTGGAAAGTTGGTGGCTAGGCATAAATGCCAACTACCCTCCCAACTACCACATGTGAAGTGGGCCCCACATTTGAATTCAAAATCCAAATGGATTCTACGAATGTTTGCCGCGGCTCGGATTCGTTTAATCTGATTAAACGAATTTCCGTCGCTAAATAATTAAATCTAATTTAATTAAATGACGACACCTCGTAAATATATTACGAATGCCGTTTACGAATTAATTCTAAATTAATTCGTTCGCTCGTATTAAAGTCCAACTTTAATTTTGTAATGAAATCCAATTCATATTAATATATCCGATATATTAATTTTAGCCCATACGAATAAATTAAATAGAAAAATCAAATTTAACTATTAAATTTATTCTACCGATTAATTCCAAATTAATCCTGTTCTCTCTCTTCCGAACACATTTAATCCCAGATTAAATAATACCTCAATTAATCCTAGATTAATTTTCTCCATCTTTATTAATCCCATATTAATTCTCTCTCTTAATTAATCCCAGATTAATTCTAATTCGAGTCAACTGTCATCGGTGAATCTTTTGGAAGCGACCCAAGAGATCCCTGGATATGTTGGCAGTAAATACGGTCATCGGATTATCCGAATACGTGCGTACCTAGTACCACGTGCTTACCGATTTACAAGACATGGTTGGCTTCTAGCAAAGCACCGTGCCTACCCAATTCTCCAGAAATATTCTTACTGGAATATATAATCTATGTCAGGCGTAGTATACGTAGTATTACATATTGCGATCCAGTACCGAATGTCACGTGCTAGGCCTGGGGCTGGAACTGTGTCTGCCCCGTACGAAGCACATGTCGGATGTCTGGTAACTAGTCTCTATAATCGGACGAACATGACCTAGTCATATCATCCTGATGACTGCAGTACTTAAGAGCACTAGTACCGTATCCTACGTGACATCATCTCCACTATGACTGGAGTGATACTTCCGTCTTGACATCACACCCAATACACTACGATTCTCAATATACCCAGCAGAGGTGTACACAGAACTGGTTAAAGCCTTGGACGACCAAAACTAAAGCATACCGATTGTCGCAAGTATTAGCGGTGCAAGTCTCAGGTTAAGACCAAATACACCTACCCTGATTTCGGACTTCCATAGACACATAGTCATACCACCAATGGAATTTCGAGGGGTCTATCCAAAGAGAAGTTGTTTTCCGTACCATCGGTAAAACACAACCTCATATTACACTTGCATGAGTATCCTATACCCAAATATATGAGAACTATGCTATTACGCTTCCATAATACGCACAAGTGTAATACTAGTCTATTCCGCATTATCGATGTCCAGTCTCGATAATACTACGACTAGGGATATTTAATGATTAATCCTTCATGGACTGATATTGTCTCATATCATCTCAATCCAGGAACTAATCATAAGGACCTCCTATCATTTATACATCTAGGTGATCTAATCACAAATGATAAGAGTGCAATTTCCTTTGTCACATAGTTAATTTGTACAACAAAACCATGATCTGTACAAATAGTGATGATATGGGTCATAACTGTCCAACATGTGGGACTCGCCCCCAAACCGGTACTGATATGGGCCTCGCCCCTAAACTGATACTGATGTAGGTCTCGCCCGCAAACTAATTAAGATGTGGGCCTCGTCCCCAAATTGATACTGATGTGGCCCTCGCCCCTAAAATTATACTGATGTGGGCCTCGCCCGCAAACTAATGCTGATGTGGGCCTCGCCCCCAAACTGATACTAATGTGGGCCTCGCCCCCAAACTGACACTGATGTGGGGCTCGCCCCCAAACTGATACTGATGCTGATGTCTCATATCAACATGCTATATTACGTCTCACGAGATAATCCTGATAGCTAAATATATTTTCGTCCTCAACGGATGCATCGTGCCGAAACCAGAGAACCTTCAAAGTACTTAATACACTCAAATCCGCTCCTCTGAACGAGTGATCTGAACTAGACTCCTAGTGTGTGTGTGCCAAGGCTCTTTCGCAGCTTAATCCTTAAGTAAGCCAACTCGATGATTTTATCTCAGAGAATTGGATCAGTGGGTCTAACCAACCGAGATGTCTTGATCATACTCTGTGATTACTTCCTCGTACTCAACATGATATGGTTTTCTTCTTTTTTCTTTCGTCTCTTTTTTTTCTTTTCTTTTCATTTTGAACTTTCTTCTATTTTTTTTTTTTTTTTTTCTTTTTCATTTTCGTTCTTTCTCTTTTATTTCTTTTTCTTTTTTCGACACACCTACCCTTTAAGGTAGCATTTCTCATCATGGTGGTCCTAATACTCGCCCATGGGTAGCTTCACGCTTATCGGTTATATGTGGTCTATTTTTTTCTTTTCTTTTCAGAGACTTTTTCTTTATTTCCAACCATATCATATATCGTAGCATAAGTAAACCAGGATGGACACCTAGGCAAACGGTCATTCACTGATCCGACATCTCTTCAACTAGTCATCTTGCCAACTACTCGGGATTCTACTTCTATGATCCCATAATCAAGTGCTCGCGAGTCTAGCCGAGATCAACCACTCAGAATACCGGACGAGGGCGCATCTCGTACTTATTGTTTCTAAAATTTCACCTTACATCAAACAATTTCATCACCGGACATACACTTCACTATCGAGGACTTTTTTTTTCAGTCACTCCATTGGAATTCTTCCTTTCAACTGCGGGCTTCGCCCCTTGGGGTTCATTCCTGAAAACCAATACTGACGTGGCCCTCAACCCTGGGACTCATCCCCGAAACTAATACCGATGTGGGCTTCAACCCTGGGACTTATCCCCGAAACTAATACTGATGCGGGCCTTAACACTGGGACTCATCCCCAAAACTGATACTCATATGTTGCTGCTTCTGGTTTGCTTGCATTTGCCGCTTTCTTCTTTTCTTCTTTAAAACCTGTGAATACAAAACAAAACAAAACACAACAAAACAAAACAAAAGAATGCAAATACGTTACGTGTATACATGCATGCATGAATGGATTTCCTATTTTGTTGGGTTAGGTATTCCACCAGTCCTCCTGGTGATCGCTCGGCCTTCTCTTCCTCAGGCAAAATACTGCTTTAATTTGTCCATGTTGATCGGCTCGGTGAACTCGTTCCCTTCCAAGTCTGACAGCCTCACTGCCCCATTTCCCATTACTTTTTGGACTATGTAGGGTCTTTCCTAATTGGGCCTGAACTTTCCTCTCGGATCCGTCGTCGACGATTTCGACTGCTTAAGTACCAGATCACCCTTTCTAATATTAGTAGGACGCACCTTCTTATTGAACGCTCGAGCCAACCTCTTCTGGTATAACTGCTTATGACATGAGGGCTTCATTCTATTCTCATCGAGCAATGCTAATTGTTGAAATCTCTAAGAGGCCCATTCTTGTTTAGGTAACTCTGTTTCTGTTAATACCCGTATAGACTGTATCTCAACTTCCACTGGCAATACTGCTTCCATTCCATAAACCAGAGAATAATGTGTGGCTCCTGTTGTTGTTCTCACAGAAGTTCTGTATCCCCACAGGGCGTACGGTAGATTATCGGCCCAATCTTTGTAATTCTCCGTCATTTTAGCTAACATCTTCTTTATTGTCTTATTGGCTACCTCGACTGCCCCATTTTCCTACGATCGGTAAGGTGACGACTTGTGATGTCCTATCCCATACTTATGTAGCATTCCCTTTGTTTCTCCTTGAAGCTGGACTCCATTGTCTGTTACTACATGATGCGATATTCCATATCGACATATGATGTTCCGGGCTATGAACTTCACCATCTGCTTTGCTGTAACATTGCGGAAGGACTCAGCTTCCACCCATTTTGAGAAATAGTCTACTGCCACTACTATGAAGCGATGTCCATTCGATGCATGCGGTCGAATCTCTCCGATCATGTTAATTCCCCATGCTGACAAAGGCCACGGCTCTGATAGCCCATGCAACTCAGTGTGTGGCAAATGGTTTAAGTTACCGTGCGCTTGACAATCATGACAATGCTTTACCAGTTTTGCACAGTCAGCTTCCATGGTTAACAAGTAGAAACCTTGCCTTACTATCTTACGGGACCAGTTCAATCCGTTCATGTGCGGTCCACATACTCCGGTGTGTACTTCTTCCATTGCCTTCTGAGCCTCTTCTTTTCTTAAGCACTTCAACTGAATGCCATTCGCTTGCCTCTTCCCTTCAAACTCACATACTGAGCATCTAATTTCTGAATGGCTATCTTGTCTTTCTTACTTGTTTATTCTGGGAATTCCCCGCGTTCTAAATACCGCTGAATGTCATAGTACCAAGTTTTCCCCTCATCGACTTCTAGTTCCAAGATTCTTTCTGTCTCATAAACTGGTTTGCTTGCCGTTGTCAAAACCAGAGGTCTCATCACCAACTTCTCCGGATTTTCTCAAGTTGTGGCAAGTGTAGCCAATGCGTCAGCCATTTGGTTCTCCTCTCGCGGCAAGTGCTGGAACTTACAATTGGAGAGGGCCTGTGCCAGACTCCTGAGGTGGAATAAGTATGGTTTCAACCGGTCTTCTTTCAATTCCCATTCTCATTGTAGTTATCGGACTACTAACACTGAGTCTCAATAGACTTCCACGCTCTTAGCTTTCAAGGCTATCAATGCCGTCAATCCGAAGGCGCATGCTTCATACTCAGCCATATTGTTGGTTACTCCGAACGTCAACCTCTTGGCCATAGGTAGGGTTTCTCCTTTAGGGGTTACTATCACAATTCCGATTCTGGCTTCTTTGCAGTTCACTGCTCCGTCGAAGTACATCTTCCATCCTTGGACCATTATAGCTTGGATTTCCTCGTCTGGGAACTCAAACTTGTATTGATTTCCTTCTATCGGTTGTAATGCCAGGAATTCTGCTACGGCTCGCTCTTTGATTAATTTGGAAGTGAGGTACTCAATATCGAACTCTGTCAGCAACACCAACCATCTGCCTAACTTCCCAACTAGCGAAGGCACTGAATGCAGATACTTCAAAGGATTCTCCTTTGCTACCACTTGGATCTTGTAAGATTTGAAGTAATGACGCAACTTTCTTGACGCCCACACTACTGCCAAACAAATCTTCTCTACTTCTTGATAGCGAGCTTCGTACGGAAGCATCTTCTTACTGAGGTATTAGAATGCATGCTCTACCCTTATCTCATCTGCTTGTACCATCATTGCCCCTAGCGCTTCAGGTTCAATGGCCAAATATAATACCAAAGGTTTGCCCAGTCTTGGAGGTTTCAAAATAGGAGGTTTCACCAAATATTCTCTGATCTTGTCGAAGGCTTCTTGGCATTGCCCATTCCATTTCACTGGCTGGTCCCTTCTTAGCAATTTAAAGATAGGCTCACATACCGACGTCAACTTGGCGATGAACCGACTGATGTACTGAATCTTCCCAAGGAATGCTCTAACTTCTTTCTCTGACTTCAGTGCAGACATTTCTGAAATCACCTTGATCTTCTTAGGGTCTACTTCTATTCCTCCCATTCCAACTGTGTGTCCCATCAGCCTGCCTGACATTACCCCGAACATACACTTCTTGGGATTTAGCCGCAAGTTGTATTTATCGACTCGTTCAAGGAACTTCTCCAGTGTTTCTATATGTTCGATTCTTGTCTCTGATTTCACCATCATGTCGTCCATATATACTTCAATTTTCTTATGCATCAAATCATGGAATAACGTAGTGGCCATCTGCTGGTAAGTGGCTCCTGCATTCTTAAGCCCAAACGGTGGCACCTTGTAGCAATACATACCTCATTCAGTAACAAAGGTCGTCTTATACTTTTCTTCTTCAGCCATAAGAACTTGATTATATCCTGAGAACCCATCCGTGAATGAGTACATGGCAGATAAAGCCACATTATCAACCAATGCATCTATATGGGGTAAAGGAAAATCATCCTTCGGGCAAGCTTTGTTAATGTCTCTATAATCCACGCACATTCTGACCTTCCCATCTTTCTTCGGCACTGGCACAATGTTTGCCAATCACTCGGGGTACTTCACTACTTCTAGAAATCCCACATCTATCTGTTTCTTGACTTCTTCTCTAACCCAACGGATATCTAAGATGGCTTTTAAGACACAAGGGTTGACATGATGCGTGTATGCATGAGATGTATGAGATGCGTGCAATATATGGAATATATAAGTCGACATATTATCATTTTAAAGCATTCAATCATACTATTACGCGGTGCAAACTTGTCCCAGTTGAAAAGGCCCAACAGGTTTACACCTTTGCGATAACATGGGTAAACAACTTCAAATAATAAGGGGCATAAACATAAAGTGACCCATCGGCATTTTAGAAGCTTTTGGCCCAATTGTCATAAAGCATGGACTCATCCCAGTTTAAATGGCCCAACAAGCCCATACCTCATGACAAAAAGTCCAACTGAATCCAAATGACGACGGTCCTAAACGCAGGCATAAAGGGATAGTTTCTATTAGTCCTACAACTACAGTTCATGTGCGGGTTTATAGGGGTATAGACAAAGGCTCTCGCCGGCGAAGGATTGCCCACAACTAGGACTCCCCACTCAAGGGTTCAAGTGACCAAGTGAGCGCACCTTTTTTATACACTAAGGTACGTGCCAACGAGTTATGGTACATGACTGACTGTCAAATGGATTTCTCATTGTAGATTCCCCAGAGGGAGGGTGGAGCGAACTCTCTTAAATACCCAAACCTCTTAGGCTCTTATCGCCTTGGTGACATGAATAAACAACAAGTCCTCCAAATTAGTCCATCACAGTAAGCTTCGAGTAAATGATTGTCTAGGTTCCTTCACGGCTTTCCCTTATAGAAAGGTAGTGAATGAAGGAAGACACCAAACCATTACCAAGCTTTAATAATGCCTTTGATTAAACCCCTTCAACCCACTATAGACACGGTTAACTAAAGCACAAATCACAATCATTACAAGACATTATTTCGGGGCCGATTCTCTATCCCCAGTGGAGTCGTTAGACTGTAGGACACAGAAGTCGACGACGCTGTTCCAAGTTCGCGGCCTGGTTGGGAGTACAGAGTAGCCCGCGGGGGAACTAAATTGGAGAAATAAAATGGGGTCGCTGTAGGACACAAAAATTGGCGACGTTGTTCCAGGCTCGCGGCCTGGTCGGGAGTACGGAGTAGCCCACGGGGGACTACACCAGAGAAATAAAAATGGAGTCGCCACCCGGTGTGAACCAGGAAAATAATTAAAGGCCGCACTCAACCCTCGCAAGGGAAGACCTCAAACCGTTGGGTTCGGAATGGTCCCTTACTTATGCCACTTGTAATGAAATGATTTGTACAATAACTTAACCGAATCTACGCAACATATATGCTCAAGAGTAACTTAAATCTAGTTCGCATTCACCAAAGTAAATCCTATATCTAAGTTTGCATGCTTTAAAAGTAAGTCATTATAACGGCAAGCATACAATATCACACAATGAGCATGTTGAATTATCAAACACAAAGAATAATTAATATCCTAAACATAAACGTAAATTAAATTACTATTGCGAAAGAAAAATAACTAAATCATGCATAAAGAAATATAATAATCATGCTTAAAAATAAATAACTTATTAGACTAAATCATGCTTGAACACATGGTTGGATGAAACGAAATATGTGTGTCTCTCAAGTGGTACGTGGCATTGTCTCCCGAGTGCAAACCGAAATACCGTCCATTCGGATTCGGCTACGGAATTTACATTTGGGTTTCCATCCGATATACCGCAAAAGAGAACACATATTCCATTCTTCCGGAAATCACATCATGCACCAATCCACAATACTCATGCGAAATAAAGTAATAAAATAAATAAAAAATAAAGGATAATAAATAAAAGGGGTGCCCTCAGGTCTAACCTCTTAAGTCGTCTCTCAGAAGTGCGGTACGCGGTCGTCGGAAGGGTAGACGCTCCGCAACTTTTTTGATTTATTAGTTCATTGTTTTCATACATTGCCTCGCTGTTTGGGCTGTTGTTTTGCTCTATTTTATGCGGTGGATGTGCAGTTATTCTAGACTGGTTTACAGGTTTAAAAGTACAGTTTTTCAGAGACTATTTTCGGTGGTTTGGAGTGCAGTTCAGGGGCTAATTTTCGGTCATTGCTGGGGTATTTTCTGGGGACTCAGTTAAGGGCTCTTTATTGCTTTGTTTGTGTCGGTGCTTACTGGTTGCTTAGGTTTTGTTTATTTGTTTGGATGATCACGTGTTGGCAGCTTAGGGGACCGGTTTTGGTGATTGTTGTTGTGTCGATTAGTGAGGGGGGAGGCTTAGCGTGAAAGGCTGTGGGAAGAAGTGGTGTGTGCGTTAATGTGTGCTGTGAATAGTGAATGTGCGTGAGTGCAAGATGGCTTTGTGTGAGAGCTGTGAAGAGTGAATGTGCGTGAGTGCATGGTGGCTTTGTGTGAGAGCTGTGGGTGTTGAAGTGTGAGGTTGGCTTTGTGGATTTATTTCTTTGTTTACGTCCAGGTCTAGTGGGGTAAGTGTAGCTTAGGTCTTCATGTGGACTGGTGATTTATTGGTTTTAAGGGCTAACGGCTTTGTGGGCTACGTGTGGCTGTGAGGTAAGGGACGTGAGTGAATGGCTGGCGAGAGGGTGAGTGGTCTGAAGGGTGAGTGTTTGTTTGTGAGGAGAAGGGCTGGCATGAAGATGGAAGAGAGGAGAGAAGTCCATTTTTCGTGAGTGAGATGAATGAGCCAGGGGTTTCAAGGTTGGGTTTAGGCTTCTTTTTATAGGCAAAGGAGGGGTAATCCTTGTGTGAATAGGGAAAGGATTTGTGCATTTATGGGGATATCTTTTAATTTGGATATCTTTTAATTTGATTTGATTTCTTCTCTTTTGGTTAGGGATATGATTTGATTTGTATCTTTTAATTAGGGAATGTAATTTAAGTGGATTAGGAAACTATTTGATGAGATTTGATTTGTATCTTTTAATTAGGGAATGTGATTTGTCTTGATTTTAGCATGTGTTTAATGTGTGTTTTGTTTAATTTGGAAGGCTAATGGTCGTGACTTAGAGTGGCTTGGGCGTGAGTTTGGTCCATTTTAGTGGGCTTGGTGTGTGTTTTAGTGGTGTGTGGGCTTGGTGTGTGTCTTGCGTGGGTTTGGGCTAAGGATGTGTTTTAAAACAGAGGTCCAACAAGCGAACCCGAAGCTAAACAAGCGAATTAAATCCAACAAGATGTCAATGTCTGACTCTTCCCTTCTGACGTCCGTTTCCCGCGACTTCCACAATTTAAAGAGGTAGTGTCTCCATGTGAGACTCATCATCGGGACTTATATGCAAAAATGTAGTGCCTGTAGTCGCCCCCACTTTGATGGGACTTGTGCAGTGTTTGACAATGACAATCCTATCAAAGTTTATGCAATGCATTTTTACTTACCTGGCTCGCCATCTGTTGCTTGACTTTCCGGTTGCTTTGAACTGAGTTGATATGGTGGTGAGGTGTTTCGACCCCTGGTTCATTCCCGAACCGTTATTGTGAGGTGGTCCATTCCCGAACCGTTGCTGTGATGTGGTCCATTCCCGAACCGTTACTGTGAGGTGGTCCATTCCTGAACCGTTACTGTGATGTGGTCCATTCCCGAACCGTGCTCTATTCTCAGAGTACCATTCTCGGCTTGTTCATTCCCGAACCTTGCTCCATTCTCGGATTGCCATTCCCGGCTTGTTCATTCCCGAACCGTGCTCCATTCTCGGAGTGCCATTCCCGACTTGTTCATTCCTGAACCGTGCTCCATTCTCGGAGTGCCATTCTCGGCTTGTTCATTCCCGAACCGTGCTCCATTCTCGGAGTGCCATTCTCGATTTTGTTCATTCCTGAACCGTGCTCCATTCTCGGAGTGCCATTCTCGGCTTTGTTCATTCCCGAACTGTGCTCCATTCTCGGAGTGCCATTCTTGGCTTGTTCATTCGTGAACCATGCTCCATTCTCGAGTGCCATTATCGGCTTGTTCATTCCCGAATTGTGCTCCATTCTCGGAGTGCCATTCTCGGCTTTGTTCATTCCCGAACTGTGCTCCATTCTCGGAGTGCCATTCCCGGCTTGTTCATTCCCGAACCTTGCTCCATTCTCGGAGTGCCATTCTCGGCTTGTTCATTCCCGAACCTTGCTCCATTCTCGGAGTGCCATTCCTGACTTGTTCATTCCCGAAACGTGCTCAATTCTCGGAGTGCCATTCTCGGCTTGTTCATTCCCGAACAGTGCTCTATTCTCGCAGTGCCATTCCCTGCTTGTTCATTCCCGAACTGTGCTCCATTCTCGGAGTGCCATTCTTGGCTTTCTGATGATGTGTGGGCCTCAACCCTGGGTCTCATCCCCAAAACTGATACTGATGTGGGCCTCGACCCTGGGACGCATCCCCAAAACTGACACTGGTGATGTGTGGGCCTCAACCCTGAATTGATACTGATGTGGGCCTCGCCCCCAAATTGATACTGATGTGGGCCTCGCCCTGAGACTCATCCCCAAAACTGATTTTGACGTGGGCCTCAACCCTGGGACTCATCCTCAAACTGATACTGATGTGGGCCTCGACCCATGCTCCATCCTCAAACTGATACTGATGTGGGCCTCGCCCCCAAACTGATACTGATGTGGGCCTCAGCCCCAGACTGATACTGATGTGGGCCTCCCCCCAGACTGATATTGAAGTGGGCCTCGCCCTAAACTGATACTGATGTGGGCCTCGCCCCCTGGGATTCATTCCTAAAACTGCTGATAATATGGGACTCGACCTTAGGATTCATTCCAAAACTCTGACGATGTGGGCCTCGACCCTGGGATTCATTCTAAAACTCTGACGATATGGGCCTCGAACCTGGGATTCATTCCCGGATTCATTCCAAAACTCTGACGACGTGGGCCTCGACCCTGGGATTCATTCCCGGATTCATTCCAAAACTCTGACAACGTGGGCCTCGACCCTGTGATTCATTCCCGGATTCATTCCAAAACTCTGACGATGTAGGCCTCGACCCTGGGATTCATTCCCGGATTCATTCCAAAACTCTAAGGATGTGGGCCTCGACCCTGGGATTCATTCCTAGATTCATTCCAAAACTCTGACGATGTGGGCCTCGACCCTGGGATTCATTCCCGGATTCATTCCAAAACTCTTACGATGTGGGCCTCGACCATGGGATTCATTCCCCAAATTGCTGATAGTGTGGGCCTCGGCCTTGGGATTCATTCCCGAAACTGATGATGCTATGTTGCCGTTTCTGGTTGCTTGCATTTGCCACTTTCTCCTTTTCTTTAAAACCTGTGAACAAAAACAAGACAAAGATTGTGTGTATATGACTTGTATGCATGCATGCATGAATGTGTTTCCTATTCCGATGGGTTAGGTCTTCCTTGTGCCCTTCGGTGCTTCTTGCCTACAAAAGTCTTTGGTCGCCCCATGGGTCTGCTTGCAATTTCCTTCTGCCAGTTCTCTTCTGGTGATTGGTTGGTTCTCTTTTGTCTCATGGCTCAAGATCTCGTTGTTTCCCTTATTTGCGGGGTGGTAGACTGGTCGCCCCCAGTCTTGATTTAGCTTTCTGCTGTTCGCTGCTTGTAATAGGTCAAGGTGAACCATGTGATGTGGCATTCCATATCATCATACTATATCACATTCTACGAAATAGTCCCAATAGTTACACATATTATTGCCCTGAAAGAATGCTCAGTAATGAAACCAGAGAACCTTCAAAACATTCAACGAAACTCAAATCCAAGTCTTTGAATAAATGATCTAAGCCAGACTCAAAGTGTGTGTTTTCAAAGGTTCCTTTGCAGATTCATCCCCAGGTGAGCCAACTTAATGATTTCGTCAAAAAATTGGGATCGTTGGGTCAAACCAACCTAGATGTCTCAATTATGCTTGCAGTTGCTTTTCTGTGCTCAATGTGGTATGATTTTCTTTCTCTTTTGTCTTTTTTTTTTTTTTTTTCTGTTCATTTTGAACTTCTTTTTTCTTTTTT
Source organism: Zanthoxylum bungeanum (assembly GCA_019454045.1). Classification (NCBI taxonomy): domain Eukaryota; kingdom Viridiplantae; phylum Streptophyta; class Magnoliopsida; order Sapindales; family Rutaceae; genus Zanthoxylum; species Zanthoxylum bungeanum. The sequence goes on along the minus strand of SKCR01027152.1, from coordinate 28,906 downwards.
TTTTCTTCTTTTTTTTTTCAACACACCTACCCTTTAAGGTAGCATTTCCCCTCATGGTGGTCCTAATACTCGCCCATGGGTAGCTTCACGCTTATTGGTTATAGGTGGTTCAATTCTTTTCTTTAGAGACTTTTCTTTCATTTTCAATCATACCACACATCATAACATAAGAAAATCAAGATAGACATCTAAGCAAACGGTCATTCACCGACCTACAATTTCTTCAACTAGTCACCTTGCCAACTACTCAGGTTTTCACCGCTAAGAACCTATAGTGAAGTGCTTACGAGTCTAACATAGATCAATCACTCAAAGTATCAGATAAAAGCACATCAAGAGTTTATCGTTTCTAAGATTTCACCCTAAAGCAAACGATTTCATCATTGGACTTATGCCTAACTATTAGGGACTAAGAACAAGCAATTTTTCTTTTCTTTTTCTTTTCTATTTTTTTCTTCTTTTTTTTTCCCTTTTTTTTTCTCTGTTTTTTTTTCACAATGATCTTTTTATCCTTGCTGTAAAGTTTTCTGTCCCTCGGTTTCCTTTTCCCCGATATCCATGTTTGCTAAACTCTTTTTGACAAATCTTTCTTTCTTCTCTGACCCAAAGGATATCTATGATGGCTTTTAAGACACAGGGTTAACATGATGCGTGTATGCATGAGATGCATGAGATGCGTGCGATGTATGGAATATATAAGTCTGCCCATTATAATTTTAAAGCATTCAATCATATTATTGCTTGTAAACTTGTCCCAGTTGAAAAAGGCCCAACAGGTTTACACTTTTGCGATAACATGGCTAAACAACTTCAAATGATAAGAGGCCTAAACATAAAGTGGCTCATCGACATTTTAGAAGCTTTTGGCCCAATTTCCATAAAGCACGGACTCGTCCCAGTTTAAATGGCCCAACAAGCTCATACCTCATGACAAAAAGTCCAACTGAATCCAAATTACAACGGTCCTAAATGCAAGCATAACAGAATAGTTTCTATTGGTCATATAACTAAGGTTCACATGTGAGTTTACAGGGGTATAGACAAAGGCTCTCGCCAGTGAAGGATTGCCCACAACTAGGACTCCCCACTCAAGGGTTCAAGCGACCAAGTGAACGTACCTTTTTTATACACTAAGGTACGTGCCAACGAGTTATGGTGCGTGACTGACTGTCAAATGGATTTCTCATTGTAGATTCCCCAGAGGGACGATAGAGCAAACTCTCTTAAATACCCAAGCCTCTTAGGCTCTTATCGCCTTGGTGACAGGAATAAACAACAAGTCCTCCAAATTAGTCCGTCACAGTGAGCTACGGGTAAATGATTATCTAGGTGCCTTCACAGCTTTTCCTTATAGAAAGGTAGTGAATCAAGGAAGACACCAAACCATTACCTAGTCTTAATAATGCCTTTGATTAAACCCCTTCAACCCACAGTAGACACAGTTAACTAAAGCAAAAATCACAAACATTACAAGACATTATTTCGGGGCCGATTCTCTATCCCTAATGGAGTCGCCAGACTGTATGACACAGAAATTGGCGACGCTGTTCCAAGCTCGCAGCTCGGTCGGGAGTACGGAGGAGCCCACGGTGGACTGCACTGGAGAAATAAAAATGGAGTCGCCACCCGGTGTGAACCGAGAAAATGATTTAAGGCCGCACTCACCCCTCGCAAGGGAATACCTCAAACCGTTGGGTTCAGAATGGTCCCTTACTTATGCCACTTGTAATGAAATGATTTGTGCAATAACTTAACCGAATCTATGCAACATATATGCTCAAGAGTAACTTAAATCTAGTTCACATACACCAAAGTAAATCATATGTCTAAGTTTGCATGCTTTAAAAGTAAGTCATTATAACGGCAAGCATACAATATCACACAATGAGCATGTTGAATTATCAAACACAAAGAATAAATAACATCCTAAACATAAACGTAAATTAAATTACTATTGCAAAAGAAAAATAACTAAATCATACATAAAGAAATATAATAATCATGCTTAAAAATAAATAACTTATTAGACTAAATCATGCTTGAACTCAAGGTTGGATGAAACGAAATATGTGTGTCTCTCAAGTGGTACGTGGCATTGTATCCCGAGTACAAACCACAATACCATCTATTCGGATTCAGCTATGGAATTTACGTCCGGGTTTCCATCCGATATACCGCAAGAGAGAACACATATTTCGTTTATTCAGAAATCACATCATGCACCAATCCACAATACTCATGTGAAATAAAGTAATAAAAAAAATAAAAAAATAAAAGATAATAAATAAAAGGGGTGCCCTCAGGTCTAACCTCTTAAGTCGTCTATCGAAAGTGTTGTTGGATAATATGACTCATAGCGTCACTATTTGTACAGATCATAGTGTTGTTGTACAAATTAACTATGTGACAAAGAAATTGCACTCTCATCATTTGTGATTAGATCACCTTAGATATATAAATGAAGAGAGGTCCATATGATTAGTTCCTGGATTGAGATGATATGAGACAGTATCAGTCCACGAAGGATTAATCATTAAATATCCCTAGTCGTAGTATTATCGAGACTGGACATCGATAATGCGGAATAGGCTAGTATTGCACTTGTGCGCGTTGTGAGGGCACAACAGCATAGTTCTCATATATTTGGGTATTGGATACTTATGCAAGTGCGATAGGAGGTTGTGTTTCACCGATGGTACGGGAAACAGCTTCGCTCTGGATAGACCCCTCGGAATCCCATTGGTATTATAACTATGTGTCTATGGGAGTCCGACATCAGGGTAGGTGTGTATGGTCTTAACCTGAGACTTGCACCGCTAATGCTTACGACAATCAATATACTTTAGTTGAGGTCGTCTAGGACTCTAACCGGTTCTGTGTACGCCAATGCTGGGTATATTGAGAATCGTAGAGTATTGGGTGTGATGTCAAGACGGAAGTATCACTCCAGTCATAGTGGAGATGATGTCACGCAGGATACGGAATTAGTGCTCTTAAGTACTGGCCGGCCATCGGGATATTATGACAAGGTCATGTATATCCGATTATAGAGACTAGTTACCAGACATCCGATATGTGCTTCGGACGGGGCAGACACTTATCCAGCCCCAGCCCTAGCACGTGACTATCTGATACTGGGCCGATATACATAATACTTGGTATACTACGCTTGATATAGATCTTAAATATTCTTAGATGAATATGACCGGAGAATTCGGTAGACTTCGTACTTTGCTAGGAGCCAACCTTGTCTCATAAATCGGTAGAACGTAGTACTTGGTACGTACGTGATTCGGATACTCCGACGACCGTATTTACTGCCGACTTATCCCGGGATCTCATGGGTCACTTCCCATAATGCACCGATGACGCATAACTCGCACTCATTAATAATCTGGGATTATATAGAAGAAAGAGAAAATTAATCTAGGATTAATTACGGAGATATTTTATCTGGGATAAAATATCGTCTAAAGAGAGAGAATGATTAATTTGGAATTAATCGGTAAATTAATATATTCGATATATTAAATGAAATTAGATTTTGACGCGGAATTAAAATTAGATGTTAATTCGGGCAAATGAATTAATTTAGAATTAATTCGTTAGCGACGTAAATAGTGAATTCGCTAGGCGTAATCATTTAATTACGACGCGATGGAAAATTCGCTAATTAAGAATTAGTGAACCCGAGCCCGAGTGTGATTGCGAGCGCATTCGTATTTCGAATTCGAGTGCGGCGACGCAAGTCACATCAAGCGTCAAATCATTCGTCACATCAAGCGTCAAATCAAATGTCACTTTGAGTGATGTGATTGATTGATTGAAAGACACACATCAATTTATTAAAGTAAAATGAATAGTTGATGTAAGTTGTTGGAATAGTGTTGGTGGTTGAGAAAGCCATTACCATTTATTTTATTTGATATTTTAAATGGTAAATGCTTTGTAATTTTTGGAAAATATATAAAGTAAATTTTGGTAATTCATTTATCAAGTCAACCATTACACACTTCCTTCAATTCTTCTCTCTTTCTCACGCCCAAAAGGGCTTCATTTTCTTCTTCTTCACAGCTCACTGCCGTGAGCTTTAAGGGGAGCAATGAGTGTGTTTTGTTGCAAAACACAAGTGCTAGCACACTTACGAGACTTGCGAAGGTATTAGGGAGGTTCACCCATGAGGCGGGATCCGTTCGACGAAGCTTGGAGCGTGACGAATGACCAAATTTTAAGCCAAAACAGTGAACTTCTTCACTGCAGTTCACGCCCAAAACAGTGGGATTTAAAAGTTTTGTTACTTGCCGCGTCTCTCAACCGATCGATGTGAGTATTCCGCTACCTCCGTTGATGTATTCACACATGATTTCATGTCTTGTTTGATCTTGGGACCTAGATAAAACCTAACAAGTGCGGTACGCGGTCGTCGAAAGGGTAGATGCTCCGTAACTTTTTCGATTTACTAGATCGTTGTTTTCCTTCGTTCCCTCGCTGTTTGGGCTGTTGTTTTGTTCTGTTTTATGCGGTGGATGTGCATTTTTTCTGGACTGGTTTGCGGGTTTAAAAGTGCAGTTTTTCAGGGACTATTTTTGGTGGTTTGGAGTGCAGTTCATGGGCTAATTTTCGGTCATTACTGGGGTATTTTCTGGGGACTTGGTTAAGGGCTCTTTGTTTCTTTGTTTGTGTCGGTGCTTACTGGTTGCTTAGGTTTTGTTTATTTGTTTGGATGTTCACAACTTGGCAGCCTATGGGATCAGTTATGGTGATTGTTGCTGTGTCGATTAGTGAGGGGGGCTGAGCGTGAAAGGCTGTGAGAAAGAGTGGTGTGTGCGTTAATGTGTGCTGTGAAGAGTGAATGTGTGTTAGTGCAATGTGGCTTTGTGTGAGAGCTGTGAAGAGTGAATGTGCGTGAGTGCAAGGTGGCTTTGTGTGAGAGCTGTGGGTGTTGACGTGTGAGGTTGGCTTTGTGGGTTTATTCCTTTGTTTACGTCCAGGTCTAGTTGGGTGAGTGTAGCTTAGGTCTTCACGTGGACTGGTGATTTTTTGGTTTTAAGGGCTCACGACTTTGTGGGCTACGTGTGGCTGTGAGGTAAGGGACGTGAGTGAATGGCTGGCGAGAGGGTGAGTGGTCTGAAGGGTGAGTGTTTGTTTGTGAGGAGAAGGGCTGGCTAGAAGATGGAAGAGAGGAGAGAAGTCCCTTTTTTCGTGAGTGAGATGAATGAGCCAGGGGTTTCAAGGTTGGGTTTAGGCTTCTTTTTATAGGAAAATAAAGGGTCATCCTTGTGTGAATAGGGAAAGGATTTGTGCATTTATGGGGATATCTTTTAATTTGGAATATCTTTTAATTTGATTTGATTTCTTCTCTTTTGGTTAGGGATATGATTTGATTTGTATCTTTTAATTAGGGAATGTAATTTAAGTGGATTAGGAAACTATTTGATGAGATTTGATTTGTATCTTTTAATTAGGGAATGTGATTTGTCTTGATTTTAGAATGTGTTTAATGTGTGTTTTGTTTAATTTGGAAGGCTAATGGGCGTGACTTAGAGTGGCTTGGGCGTGAGTTTGGTCCATTTTGGTGGGCTTGGTGTGTGGTTTAGTGGTTTGTGGGCTTGGTGTGTGTCTTGCGAGGGTTTGGGCTAAGGATGTGTTTTAAAACAGAGGTCCAACAAGAGAACCCGAAGCTAAACAAGCAAATTAAATCCAACAAGATGTCAATGTCTGACTCTTCCCTTCCGACGTCCATTTCCCGCGACTTCCATAATTTAAAGAGGTAGTGTCTCCATGTGAGACTCATCATCGAGACTTATATGCAAAAATGCAGTGCCTACAGTCGCCACCCATTGTGAACTGGGAAAGGATTTAAAGCCGCACTCACCCCTCGCAATGGAAGACCTCAAACCGTTGGGTTCGGAATGGTCTCTTACTTATGCCACTTGTAACAAATGGATTTGTGCAATAATCTAACCAAGTATATGCAACAATAACCTACATCTAAGTTCGCATACAACCTATATCTAAGTTTGCATATAACCTATATCTAAGTTTGCATACATAAAAGTAAGTCGAAATAACGGCAAGCACGCAATCTCATGCATACATTAAATCGCTAAACATGGCAATATAAATAAATAATAATCTAAACATAAACATAGAAGAGACATAATCGAGTTCCTAATGCGAAAGAAATAACTAATCATGCATAAAAATAAATAACATACTAAATGACTAAATCATGCTTTGAAAAATAAATAACATACTAAATGACTAAATCATGCTTAGAAAAATAAATAACATACTCAACGACCTAATCATGCATAAAAGTAACATACTATTACAAACAAACAACAAATAAACATAAGATCGGATGACACGAAATACGTGTGTCTCTCAAGTGGTATGTGGCATTGTATCCCGAGTGCAGACCGCACTACCGTCCATTCGAATTCGGCTACAGAATTTATGTTCAGGTTTCCATCCGATATATCGCAAGAGATAACACATATTTCATTCATCCCATGGCCACAACATACATGAATTCACAATATGCATGCAAATAGATATTAATAAATAATAGAAAAAAGAGCGGGAATAAATAAAAAAGGTGCCCTCAGGTCTAACCTCTTAAGTCGTCTCTTGGAAGTGCGCTACGCGGTTGTCGGAAGGGTTGGTGCTCCGTAACTTTTCCGATTTACTGGTTCGTTATTTTCCTTCATTGCCTCGCTGTTTGGGCTGCTGTTTTACTTTGTTTTATGTGGTGGATGTGCATTTTTCTGGACTGGTTTGCGGGTTTAAAAGTGCAATTTTTTAGGGACTGTTTTCGGTGAAAAGAGGCTGTTTTTCAGTCAGTTTTTTGGTGTTTTCAGGGGTCTGTTTTGGGGTTTATTTTGTTTGGTGAATTGGTGGAAGAGAAGTAAGATGACGAGAAAGGGTTTCGATTTATGAGTGTGTGTCGGTTTGTGGCTCCGGTTTAAGGTTTGTTAGGTCAGGCTTACTGTGTTGGTTGAAGGCTGTGTGGGGGGCATATGCTTGGTGCGGCTTTGACGTGTGTGTGTGTTGAGTGCAAGTGTGTGTTTTATATGAGTGTATTGCAAGGTGCCTTTGTGGCAGTGTGGTTTGCTTTTGTTGATGGCGTGGGTGTGTGGCAGTGTTGAGTGGGCTGTAGGGCTTACTCGTGAGTGTGGTGTGTGCGTGTGTGAGCTGGCTGAGTGTGTGCGTGGAGTGCTGTGTGTGCGTGTGTGAGCTGGCTGAGTGTGTGCGTTTAGAGGGTTGGCTGAGTGTGTGTGTTTAGAGGGTTGGTGGTGTGTGCGTATTAGTGCATGAGTGTTAGGGTTTATCTGTTTGTTTGTTTAGAGAGTGGCGAGTGAGATGGATGTGAAATAAGAGAGGACGTGAAGCTTTAGGGTTTATATTTTTTATAGAGAGAGGAGAGAGACGTCGTGCCATGAATGAGAGTGAGATGAGAGGCGTGAGTGTGCCCCCTAAGGTTTGGTTTAGGCGTCTTTTAATAGGCAAGGGTTGGGGTTTACCTCATGTGAATAGAGAAAGAATATTGTGTAATTATGGGGGGATATTTTAATTAGTGTGCTATAAGGAAAAATCTATTTAATTAGGAAGGTAAATTGATTTGATTTGATTTTATTTTATTTAGTTTAGGAATGTGATTTAATTTAGTTAGGAAGGTGATTTATGGGATTTTATTTGATTCTTTTAATTCAGGAAGGTGATTTATTTGGATTTCAACATGTGTTTAATGTGTGGATTTATTATTTTGGATGTGTTTTAATGGGCTTGGGCGTGAGCTAAGGGGATTTGGGCATAGGTTTGGTTATTTTTGGTGGGCTTGGTGTGTGGCTTGCCGGGGTTTGGGCTGAGGATGAATTTTAAAACAGAGGTCAAACGAGCAAACCCACAGCTAAGCAAACGAATTTAGTCCAACAAGATATCAATTTCTGACTTTTCCCTTCCGACGTCCGTTTCCCGCGGCTTCCAAAACTTAAAGAGGAGTGCCTTCGTCGGAGACTCATCATCGGTACTTATATGTAAAAATGCAGTGCCTACAGTGAGTCCAAAAGAACTCAGTGAGTGGAGCTATAAAAACCAGAAAACAATGTTAGAAATAATCGTGTGGAAATCTCTCAACAAATAGCTATCTTTCTGAATTCATAAATCTGAAATCAAGTCTCTCTTTTAAAATATCTAAGAAAATCATTTCATTAGTCACTGGGCTAAAAACCTATGAAAATTTTTAAAATATTGACCCATGGGGGCGTTACGTATCGCCGTCACCCCACACGCCTAAACTTGTGGCCTTGAGGCGTTACGTATCGCCATCCCCCAAGCCACTGACCTGGAACCAGGTGTGCAAAACCATGCCATTGGGGCATTACGTGTCTCCATCTCCCAATGTATGCCATAATCTTGTCCCTGAATCTAGGGTCTATGGGCGTTACGTATCGTTGTCCCCCTAGCTCGGAAATCTAGGACCTAGAGGCCTTACGTATTGCCGTTCCCATAGTCCTGCTCTACATATGTACATGATGTATCCGTCAATTCTATAAGTTACACCTGAGGTGGGTTTTTCCCCATGCTTCTGAAATCATGAAATCACATTTTGAAATAACTTTATCCATAATTTTTCAAGCCATCAGAAATAGGTATTTTGTCAAACTTTTGATAAAACTCTGGAAGAATAAAGAAAATAAATTCCTAATTTCAAAATATAAAAAAAACAAAATAAATACTCCACTCATAGTGTTATGGCAAGTCTTGTGTGGATCATGGCGTTGGTGATCTCTGAGCGTCTTGATGTCGATCTAATGTCAAATAAATTATAAGTTCACTTGTAATAAGTAGAAAATAGATATGCAATACATGGTTTATGTTCTATGCTCGCCGCATGAATTATTGTGTGTTCATACACTCATACGAAACCCTTAAAGTGCCACACAAACTTTTTTGGATAAAACTGGAATTGATAAAATTTGATACTGAGAATTCTGGTCACACCTGGCGACACTGCTTATGGACTTCGCGACTCTCACCCCATAAGGTGAGGCAATAAGCAACCTCTGTTTTCCACATCGCGATGCAAGGGATGGGCATTGTGACTCATTCACGTGTCGCGACACTAAGCGGCGCGCGTTGCGACTCCTACTAAATAGGGTCAAGGCAGTGTGTCCCCCTGTTTTACGCGTCACGACACAAGTCCTTCGACGTCACGACGCTCAAATTCCAGAATGACACCAGAGGCAATTCCCAGTTGACGTCGCAACTCTGGGTGTGCTCGTCGTGACACAATGCGGTTTCTCAAGGCTCAAATTAACTCCATAATCATCCCAAGCTTACACAACCCTACTCAAGCCTTAACCATAATAAACACACAAAATATCATCAACTACATCCTCTAACACCATCTCATAACCATCCCCTAAACTTCAACTTAATTTCATGCTTACGGATTTTATAATTTCGGGGTTATTTTCTAGCACTATTTTATTAACCCAATAATCAACCAATCATCATCAATCTCAAGCTAACAACATAACACAATCACAAAATCATCAAAATTCCATATATCAAGATTTGGGTCAAGTTTCTGTTACCTTGTATTAAATCTTTCTTCACTACTCAGTTCCTCAAGCTTCCTTTCATTCTTCCTCAACTTGATTTGAGATGGGTTAATCTTGGTTATCTTGAAATTTTACGAGGAAAAATAATAATTCCACTATTTCTTCTTCTATATTTTCGGCCAAGGGGGGAGGGTAAAGGATGGCTTTGGTTATTTTGAAATTTCTTTAGTTTTCTTATGAATTATGTAGGCCTTTCTAGAGATTAAAACTAGAGTTTGGGCTCAAATTGGGCTAGTTTACTAAATTGTTGATTAAGGTCCACTTGTAGTATAATATTAATTAGGTTTTTGAATCTAAAATTTGGCCCACTAAATTGTCCTTAAATTTTCACTAAGGCTCGGAAAATTTTATATAAGTCACCAAGTTACGACCTTGGTTGAGATATTAAAATCTTGTATCATTATAATTCTCCCCCCTTAAAATTATTCATCCTCGAATCACCACACTAAAAGTATAAAACGTACCTTCTTCTGTGAATAACTGGGGGTATTGCTCCCTCATAGCTTTTTCTGGTTCCCACGTAGACTATTGTCCCTTATTGTGTTGCCAAATCACATTAACTGGGGGAATCCATCGAGATTGCAACTTTCTTGTCTCTATATCTATAGGGTTCTCTAAGAACATTCCTAGGATCATTTAAGCATAAAAGATGTGAATACTCGAAGTAAGATTGCAGAAAAATACTTACAACGATCGGTTGAGTAGATGTAGAGAATATCAAAATTTTCCTCCTTTAGAAGTGCTTCAAGATCTCCTTTGATTGTATGTTTGATTTAGCTCCAAGCTTGATCTTTGATTCCAAACTCAAAGGGAATGGTTTCCTTATCACCTTGGATGACTCTTTAAGTGCTAGCTTAGGAACAAAATTGCAATAAAATTCTTCCTTATGTTCTTGGTAGTTCACGGCAAAAGAGAGGAGAGGAGATAGTTTTTGCTTTTTGATATTTTGATTTCTAAAATCAATTACCACACATCAAAAGTCAAACTCAAATTTTGGTATATGCTTTACCAAAAGGCTAAGCAAATTTTTGAAGGGAAAAAAGCTTTTAATGCCTCCAACTATTTCAATCACCAAATTGACACTTGATGGACAAGTGATGTAAGTTGGTGGGACCCATTTTAATTCAAAATTCAAGTGGCTTGCTCAACACACTTCGGGCTCGGGTTCGCTTAATCCGATTAAACGAATTTTCCGTCGCGACATAATTAAATCCAATTTAATTAAATAATAATGCCTTGTAAAATTATTACGAACGTCGCTCGCGAATTAATTCTAAATTAATTCGTTCGCCCGAATTAAAATCCAATTCTAATTTCGTTATGAAATCTAATTTCATTTAATATATCGAATATATTATTTAATCGATTAATTCCAAATTAATCGTTCTCTCTCTCAATTAATTGAATTTTATCCTAGATAAATTCTTGCCATAATTAATCCCAGATTAATTTTCTCTCTCTAATAATTAATCCCAAATTAATTCTGTTCGAGTCATACGTCATCGGTGAATCTTCGGGAAGCGACCCATGAGATCCTTGGATATGTTGGCAGTAAATCCGATCGTCGGACTATCCGAATACGTGCGTACCCGGAACCACGTACTTACCGATTTACAAGACATGGTTGGCTTCTAGTAAAACACCGTGCCTACCCAATTCTTCAGAAATATTCTTTAAGGAATATATAATCTTTGTCAGGCGTAGTATACGTAGTATTGCGTATTGCGATCCAGTATCAGATGTCACATGCAAGGCTTGGGGCTGGAAAAGTGTCTGCCCCGTACGAAGCATAAATCGGATCACAAGCAACTAGTCTATATAATCGGATAATCATGGCCTTGTCATATTATCCTGATAGTTTTAACATAATAGAGAACCAGTAATGTATCACTGCGTGATGATCATCTCCATATGACTGAAGTGATACTTTCGTCTTGACATCTCACCCAATACACTACGATTCTCAATAAACCCAGAAGAGGCATACACAGAACCTGTTAAAGTCCAGGATGACCAAAACCAAAGCGTACTGATTGTCGCAAGTATTAATGATGCAAGTCTCAGGTTAAGACCAAATACAACTACCCTGATGCGGATTCCCATAGACTCATAGTCATACTACCAATGGGATTCTGTGGGGTCTATCTAGAGCGAAGCTGTTCCCGTACCATCGGTAAACACAACCTCCTATTACACTTGTATAAGTATCCAATACTTAAATATATAAGAACTATGCCATTATGCTCCCACAACACGCACAAGTGCAATACTAGTCTATTCCACATTATCGATGTCCATTCTCGATAATACTACGACTAGGGATATTTAATGATTAAACCTTTGTGGATTGATATCGTCTCATATCTTATTAATCCGGAACTAATCATAAGGACTTTTATCATTTATATGTATTCAAGTAATCTAATTACAAAATGATAAAATAGAAATTTTCATTGTCACATAGTTAATTTGTACAAAAACCACAATGTCTTTTACAAATAGTGACGCTATGGGTCAGAATTGTCCAACACTATCCACTATAGCTACAGGTTGTTCCAGGTTTGACAAATTCTGACTGACTTTTTGGGGCTCTAACACTTGAGATTTATCGTGCAAAATACTTGCGCAACATAGATACATGAAACACAAGATGTATCTTATCCATGTTGGATGGAAGCGCCAGCTCATAGCTTGCCCTCCAGCTTTGTAAAGTATCTGAAATGACTCGACGTATCTAAGGCTGAGCTTACCCCTTCTGCCGAATCTCATAATTCCTTTAAAAAAAGATAATTTTAAAAACATTGAGTCTCCTACCTGAAACTCCAAATCTTTCCTCCGACGATCTGCATAACATTTCTGGCCTCTCTGAGATGTTCTCATCATATCTCTGATCGACTTCACTTTTTCGACAGCTTCTTTCACCGAGTCAGGTTCGAGTAATTTTTGTTCCCTAGTTTCAAACTATCCCACTGGGGATCTGCATTTTCGACAGTACAAAGCCTTGAAAGGTGCCATATGAATGCTTGCCTGATAACTGTTGTTATATTTTAACTCTATAAATGGAAAATGTTGGTCCCAACTTCCCTTGAATTCGATCACAAAAACTCGTAACATGTCCTCCAAAGTTTGTATAGTTCGTTCTGATTCACTGTCATTTTGAGGGTGAAAAGTCGTACTAAAACGTAATTGGGAACCCAAGGCTTCTTGAAATGATTGCCAAAACTTGGATGTAAACTGGGAACCTTGATCCGAGATTATTGAGACAGGTATCACATGCAATGACACTATCTTATCTAAATACAACCTGATATACTGAGCTGTAGAATAGTTAGTCTTTACAGGTAGAAAATGCACGCACTTGGTCAACCTGTCTACAATCACCCAAATAGAATCATACCATTTCGAGATACATAGATACCCAACTAAGAAATCCATAGTAATCTTCAACCATTTCCATTCAGGAACATCTAAACTTTGAAGTTTCCCCGCTGTCCTCTGATGTTCTGCTTTAACTTTCTGACAAGTGAGACATCTTGCAACAAACTCCACTATATCTTTCTTCATACCATCCCACCAATAGAGATCCTTAAGATCATGATACATTTTAGTGATTCCATGATGCATGGAATAGGATGAGGTGTGAACTTTTGCCAATAGTGAACGTCTCAATTCTTGAACTGGAGGAACCAAAATCCTACATTGTTTCCTATGAAGTCCCTCACTATCTATACGATACTCTTCATTCGACCATTGTTTCAATCTATCTCTGATCTGCTGAACCTGAGGATCCACCTCTTGGGCAATCTTGATCTCATCCACTAAGGTGGACAGAACTTGTATTTGTGCCAACAACGCTCCCTGAGTGGTTATTTAAAGATTTACTCCTTCCAAAATATACTTCTGCACTTGTCTAACCGAATGCCAACTTTCGACTGGCATATGAGATAAACTTCCCATAAAATTCATGCTCAAAGCGTCTGCTACCACCTTAGCCCTGCCGGGATGATACTGAATTGAACAGTCACAATCTTTCAGCAACTCAATCCATCGCCTTTGTATTAAATTAAGATCTTTTTGGCTTTGGATGTATTTGAGACTTTTATTACCAATAAAAATCTCAAACTTCTCACCATACAGGTAATGCCACCATATCTTCAAGGTAAAAAATATTGCTGCCATCTCTAAGTCACCAGTGGGGTAATTCTGTTCATAAAGCTTTAACTGTCTGGAAGCATAGGTGATAACTTTCCCTATTTGAATCAGCACGCATCCCAATCCCACTCTAGAAGCATCACAATACACCATAAACCCTTATGATCTCGTCGGTAGGGCTAAAATAAGAGCGGTAGTCAACCGCCATTTAAGTTTCTGAAACCACTTTTCACAGGCCTCTGTCCACTCAAACTTTACAATCTTTTACATCAACCATAAATGGGCATCTACACTGATTCATTCTTTCGATACCACATTCCCCAGAAATACCACACTAGTCAACCAAAATTCACACTTTGAGAGCTTGGCATATAACTTATGTTCCCTCAGTGTCTGTAACACCTGGTGCAAATGTCCTGCATGTTCTTGTTGACTACATGAGTACATGATAAGTCCATGAAAATATACTTTGAACATTGCTAACTCGACTTAATTATCATGTATTTAATCTTCATTAGAGTTTATTTTATGCTTCATTATTAGGAGCAATGGAATATGAAGTTTGGAGCAATTACGCGTGTTTCATGACCTACGGACGTATCAGAAGCACGCAGGAACATCGGAAGCACAGAAAGCGGCAAGTCACAAAAGAACCTGCAGGTGCCGCAGTGCCTAAGTTCTGGCACCTCGGCGCCCTCAGAAAATGCTTCAAATACAAAAGTCCCAAGACTTTGGCGCCGCAGCCCCAATTTTGTGGTGCCCCGGAAGAGTCCTAGAAACTTATTTTGGTCATGTTTTACGCATATATGGACTCCGAGACTTCTCTATAAATATCTAAGCTCATCCTAAATCCTAAAAACAGAGAGAAACAGAGGGAGAACACATAGTAAAGAGCCACAAACACAACTTTAAGAGAGAAAAATGAAGAACTTCAAGCCGAACATGATGTCTCTCCGATTTATCAAGGCTATGTCTTTCTTCTACATATAGAACTAATCTTCTAGGCAAAGCTAATCATGAACTCTTGTATTTAAACTCTTATGTTCATGTTGTTGATTCTTAAATACTCTTTAGTGTTTAATACAATCGATGTTTTGTTATTCTTTAATATATTTCGATTTATGAATCCAGAGATTGTGTTTTACCAACTTGCATATAGGAATTGTCATGCTTCTTCTATGTGTGATTGGGGAACCCAGTCTTGACTGGTAAAGTTGTTTTATGAGTTGATCTTATGATATAGTATTGCTTGAGGGTATATTGTCGACGTTAGATAGGTCATAATGATAACTTTTTGTGCTATTAACATAGAGAAGATAATTCATTGATTAACTTAGAATTTAATGTGTTTTGAATTGAATATCTTCCGATTGTTGGTTTGGGATGTGAAACCTTCAATTAAGTAATAAAAGGAATCAATAACTGAATATAAGAAGTTGATACAAGAGGGATTCCCGACACTTTACTGCTTCTCTCTACTGATAATTTCTAAGTGTTTTTCATAATCTCTACTTTACTTACCAATTCCATCTATTTATTTTCATTAAGTTACTCCTAACGTTTTCATTAAGTGAATTAGTCCCTTGTAACCATCTCTCCGAGGAATCAACACCCTAACTATACTGCGATAACCGCAATTACTTTTTGGGCATAATAAAATTTTGGCGCCGTTGCCGGGGAGACGGTTTACAATCTGAAAGAGCAGGTTTGCTTAGTCAACAGTAAAGCGGTAACTTCGTTCCATTTTAATTTTTTTTTTAATTTTAATTTTTTTATTTTATTTCAATTTAATTTTAGTTTTGATATTATTTATTTATTTATTTATTTATTTTTAGTTAATTCTTTTTATTTTTTTATTTCTAGTTTTACTCGTGTTTAATTGCATGCCTAGACGTATGGATAGGTTTGGTAGATTTGTTGGTATTGAAGATGAAAACTCAGATTCAGAAAGTTTATTTGACAATCATTTTGCCACACCATCTACATCTAACACACATACTATGACTGAGTATGAGAGACCACCTATTAGGACTCTTGAAGAGTACCTCCACCCCACTCACACAGCTACACCATCATGCATATTGTTTCCTCCTAATGCACCACATATAGATTTTAAACATGGGATGATACAGTATCTCCCAACTTTTCACTGTTTGGAGAACGAGAACCTTTATGTGCATATTAGAGAGTTTGAAGAAGTTGTAGCAACTTTCCATGACCGGTTTGGCACTGCAGACACAATTAGACTTAAGTTCTTTCCATTTGCCCTTAAGGATAGAGCTAGTTATATTCTTTACGACCTCGATCAATAGGATCATAGGGTGAGATGACACAAGCATTCTTTAATAAATATTTCCCACACCATAAAACGAATGCCCTGAAAAGAAAAACCTCTACTTTCTCTTAGAAAGACAATGAAACCCTTTATCAAACTTGGGAGAGGTTTAAAGAGATGTTAGCTAGTTATCCTCACCATGGGTATGAGAGTTGGCGCTTAGTGAGCTATTTTTATGACGGTCTAATCCATAGAGAGCGGCAATTCATTGAGATAGTGTGCAATAGTGATTTTTTACGGAATGACCCTGATGAGGCATTAAAGTACTTAAATGACCTAGCTGAGAAATCTCACACTTGGACTAGACCTAATGCCATGGATAGCACTGATAGGACACACCCCACATCTTCTAACAGAAGCATACACCACTTTAGGGAAGATGATAGTGTTAAGGATAGGTTGAGCTATTGAGTAGGGAGATAGGAGCTTTAAAAGCCAAAGATAGTAAGATTATGCATAGAGTAGCCCAGTTAGAACCTCAAGGGGTATGTTTTATGTGTAAGAAGACTGATCATCTGTCCCAAGAGTGTCCTGTATATGGTGAGATGAGAGAAACATATGAGGAACAATGCAATACCTTATGAAGCCTTATACACCTTATTCAGACACTTATAACCATAGTTGGAGGAACCACCCAAATTTAAGTTGGAAACATGAGTCTCAACAGCCTACTCAACCACCACAAACTAGAGGTTACAGTTCTCCCCAATATCTCACACCTACCATTCCTAGAAATTCTTTAGAAGATATTGTGCAAGCATTTATAGAAGTCCAAAGTAAAACTAATCACAAGTTTGAGTCATTAATAGCTCAGGTGGTTGAAGTAAATAAATAGATTAAGAGTCAAGTCTCTAAGTTGACTAATGTCCTGAGTGTGCAAGAACAAGGAAAGTTTCCATGTCAAGCCCAACCAAATCCACAAAGGCAACACATGGCATAGGCTGATCATGAGGCATCTAACGTAAAAGGTGTTAATGCCATAATCACTAGGAGTGGTAAAGAGGTAGGGATGCAGGACACCTCCAATACTGTAGATGCCACAAAAGATATTAGTTCCAATTCCCCTTAGGAAGAAAAAATGCCACATATCCCAGTTAGAGTACCATTTCCTCAAGTACTTAAGCCTACAACGAGAGCTAACATTTAAAGTAGGTAAAAATTAACCTGCCTCTATTACATGTGATCAAACAAGCTCCCACATATGTGAAGGTTTTGAAGGATCTCTGCTCCATAAAAAGAAAGCATCATATGAATAAGACTGCATTCCTGACATAGCAGGCTAGTGCAATAATTGATCAGAGGACTCCACCAAAAAACAAAGATCCAGGATGTCCCACCATTACCTGTCACATTAGCACATATGAGTTTGGTCAATCTTTATTAGATTTAGGTGCTAATGTTAATCTCATGCCATATTCCATCTATATGCAGTTAGGACTTCGAGAGATTAGACCTACATCTTTGGTTTTACAGTTAGCTGATTGCTCTATCAGAAAACCACGATGAGTAGTTGAGGATGTTTTAGTTCAAATTGATAAATTCTATTACCCTGTTGATTTCCTGATTTTAGACACTCAATCTGTGGTTAACACTGAGTCAAAAATTCCACTTATCTTAGGTAGAATTTATCTTGCTACTGCTAATGCTCTTATTAATTGTAGGAACGGTCTCATGAAGATATCATTCAGAATATGACATTGGAAGTGAATATTTTACATGTTGAGAAACAACCACGAGATGATGATGAATGTCAGTACACATACATGATAGACACAGTCTTGCCAGAAACAGTCTCTACACAATATGAATCTAACCCTCCAGAGCTGAGACTGATCCTAAAGAACTGTGAAAAGAGAAAAAGAAGAGTCAGAGCTCACTTGAAGATGATCCCTGGGAAGTTAAAAAGGAGATTGAGCCAACTTTTCTTTATGTGCAGCTTAAAATCTCAGCCATCAGTAGACCCCGGGGGGATCAATGGATAAAATGTTACAGCCAGCCAAATTTTTTTTTCATATCTTCATCACCAGTGTCTACCAAATAAGAAAGAACATGGGACTATTTGGTCCGCTATGTGGCAGCCACCATGACAACTTAGGTGGTTACGTCTGGCTGAAGACGTTAAACTTTGCACTAGTAGGGAGGCAACCCTTGCATCTGTATTTATTTATTTTATTTTATTTTATTTTATTTTCTTTACTTTACTTTTATTTTATTGTGTGCTAATTTCATGTTTATTATCTGCATGAGTATTTATGCAGGTGTTAGCACAACCTACACATCCACACAACTAAAGTCTCACCAGCATGAACCTGATCAATTTAGTGTTTGGTAGTGTTGTTCTTTAATCTTGTTTCTTTATATTTATCTTACATTGAGGACAATGCAAGTTTTTGGTTGGGGGTGTATGCAAGCCCATGATAATACCGGTTATAAATTACCTGTTATTATTTAAAAACAATTATTTTATCTATTTTTAGTCCTTAATAGTAAAACATAGGTCCAATGATGATATTGTTTTCTTTATGGTGAAATATTAGAAACGATAAGTTCTTTAATGTACTTTTATCGGCTACATTGAGTAATTGATCTAGGTTAGACTCATAAGCACTTAACTATAGGTTTTTACCAGTGACAGCCTAAGTAGTTGGCAATGTGACTAGTTGAAGAAATTGCATGTCGATGAATGACCATTTTCTTAGATGTCTATCCTGATTTGCTAGTGTTACGATGTATGGTATGGTTAAAAATAAAACGAGAAAGTCTCTAAAAGAAAGAAATTAAACCACCTATAACCGATAATTATGAAGCTACCCATGGGCGAGTGTTAGGACCACCATGGGGAGAAATGATATCTTAAAGGGTAGGTGTGTTGAAAAGAAAAAAAGAGAGAAGAAAATGTTCAAAAAGAATAAATAAATAAATAATCAAACCATACTGAGCACAGAAAGGCAATTAAAGAGCATAATTGAGATATCTAGGTTGGTTTCACCCATCGGATCCCAATTTTTAAACGAAATCATTGAGTTGACTTACCTAGGAATGAAGTTGTGAATGAACCTTTACACACACACAATGTGAGTCTAGCTTAGATGATTTATTCAAGGACTTGGATTTGAGTTGCATTGAGTACTTTCAAAGTTCTCTGGTTTCATTACTAGGCATTCTTTGAGGACAATAATATGTGTAACTATTGGGACTATTTCATTTTGTTTTTGCATGTTTGTATATATTTTAAATGACGTTTGTGGGTGTCGTCATTGTAAGCCTTCACGAGACTATAACTCGTCCACTAGGGCCACCTAGGCGATTAAAGGCTTGTTGCATACGCTAAATGGAATCGTGATCCTTGCGAAAGTGGCTTAGATAGTTAATATTTATTTATTCAGTTTAGTTCTTATTTTTTTTTTAAGCTTTATTTACTAGAGACTAGCAATAAACTGGTTGGAGATTGTGAAAAGTGCATGAAAATGTGCTTTGAACATCGCTAACTCGGCTTAATTATCATGTATTTAATCTTAATTAGAGTTTATTTTGTGTTTTATTATGAAGAGTAATGGAATATTGAGTTTGGAGCAATTACGCGTGTTTCGGGACCTTACGGACGCATGGGAAACGCGTGCGAACATCGAAAGCACAGAAAGCCGCAAGTCACAAAAAAACCTACAGGTGCCACGGTGGCCAAGTTCTGGCACCGCGGTGCCCTTGGAAATTGCTTCAAATTCCCGAGACTTTGGCGCCGTCGCGCCCCGAAAGAGTCCCAGAAACTTATTTTGGTAATGTTTTACGCATATATGGACTCCGGGACATCTCTATAAATACCTAAGCTCGTCCTAAACCCTAAAAACATAGAGAAACGGAGGGAGAACACATAGCAAAGAGCCACAAACACAAGTTCGAGAGAGAAGAACAAAGAACTTCAAGCCGAACATTATGGCTCTCCGATTTATCAAGGCTATGTCTTTCTTCTACATCGAGAACTAATCTCCTAGGAAAAGCTAAGGATGAACTCTTGTATTTAAACTCTCATGTTCATGTTGTTGATTCTTAAATACTCTTTAGCGTTTAATACAATCGATGCTTTATTATTCTTTAATATCTTTCGATTTATGAATCCAGAGATTGTGTTTACGAACTTACATATAGGAATAGTCATTTTTCTTCTATGTGTGATTGGGGAACCCAGTTGTGACTGGTAAAGTTGTTTTATGAGTTGATCTTCTGCTATAGTATTGCTTGAGGGTATATTGTCGACATTAGATAGGTCATAATGATAACTTTTTGTGCTATTAACATAGAGAAGATAATTCATTGATTAACTTAGAATTTAATGTGTTTTGAATTGAATATCTTCCGATTGTTGGTTTGGGATGTGAAACCTTCAATTAAGTAATAAAAGGAATCAATAACTGAATATAAGAAGTTGATACAAGAGGGATTCCCGACACTTTACTGCTTCTCTCTACTGATAATTTCTAAGTGTTTTTCATAATCTCTAATTTACTTACCAATTCCATCTATTTATTTTCATTAAGTTACTGCTAACGTTTTCATTAAGTGAATTAGTCCCTTGTAACCATCTCTCCGAGGAATCAACACCCTAACTATACTGCGATGACCGCAATTACTTTTTGGGTGTAATCAAATTTTGGCGCCGTTGCCGGGGAGACGGTTTACAATCTGAAAGAGCAGGTTTGCTTAGTCAACAGTAAAGCGGTAACTTCGTTCCATTTTAATTTTTTTTAATTTTTTTTAATTTTTTTTAATTTTTTTATTTTTTTTTATTTTATTTCAATTTTAATTTTAGTTTTGATATTATTTATTTATTTATTTTTTTAGTTAATTCTTTTTATTTTTTTAATTTCTAGTTTTACTCGTGTTTAATTGCATGCCTAGACGTATGGATAGGTTTGGTAGATTTGTTGGTATTGAAGATGAAAACTCAGATTCAGAAAGTTTATTTGACAATCATTTTGCCACACCATCTACATCTAACACACATACTATGACTGAGTATGAGAGACCACCTATTAGGACTCTTGAAGAGTACCTCCACCCCACTCACACAGCTACACCATCATGCATATTGTTTCCTCCTAATGCACCACATATAGATTTTAAACATGGGATGATACAGTATCTCCCAACTTTTCACTGTTTGGAGAACGAGAACCTTTATGTGCATATTAGAGAGTTTGAAGAAGTTGTAGCAACTTTCCATGACGGTTTGGCACTGCAGACACAATTAGACTTAAGTTCTTTCCATTTGCCCTTAAGGATAGAGCTAGTTATATTCTTTACGACCTCGATCAATAGGATCATAGGGTGAGATGACACAAGCATTCTTTAATAAATATTTCCCACACCATAAAACGAATGCCCTGAAAAGAAAAACCTCTACTTTCTCTTAGAAAGACAATGAAACCCTTTATCAAACTTGGGAGAGGTTTAAAGAGATGTTAGCTAGTTATCCTCACCATGGGTATGAGAGTTGGCGCTTAGTGAGCTATTTTTATGACGGTCTAATCCATAGAGAGCGGCAATTCATTGAGATAGTGTGCAATAGTGATTTTTTACGGAATGACCCTGATGAGGCATTAAAGTACTTAAATGACCTAGCTGAGAAATCTCACACTTGGACTAGACCTAATGCCATGGATAGCACTGATAGGACACACCCCACATCTTCTAACAGAAGCATACACCACTTTAGGGAAGATGATAGTGTTAAGGATAGGTTGAGCTATTGAGTAGGGAGATAGGAGCTTTAAAAGCCAAAGATAGTAAGATTATGCATAGAGTAGCCCAGTTAGAACCTCAAGGGGTATGTTTTATGTGTAAGAAGACTGATCATCTGTCCCAAGAGTGTCCTGTATATGGTGAGATGAGAGAAACATATGAGGAACAATGCAATACCTTATGAAGCCTTATACACCTTATTCAGACACTTATAACCATAGTTGGAGGAACCACCCAAATTTAAGTTGGAAACATGAGTCTCAACAGCCTACTCAACCACCACAAACTAGAGGTTACAGTTCTCCCCAATATCTCACACCTACCATTCCTAGAAATTCTTTAGAAGATATGTGCAAGCATTTATAGAAGTCCAAAGTAAAACTAATCACAAGTTTGAGTCATTAATAGCTCAGGTGGTTGAAGTAAATAAATAGATTAAGAGTCAAGTCTCTAAGTTGACTAATGTCCTGAGTGTGCAAGAACAAGGAAAGTTTCCATGTCAAGCCCAACCAAATCCACAAAGGCAACACATGGCATAGGCTGATCATGAGGCATCTAACGTAAAAGGTGTTAATGCCATAATCACTAGGAGTGGTAAAGAGGTAGGGATGCAGGACACCTCCAATACTGTAGATGCCACAAAAGATATTAGTTCCAATTCCCCTTAGGAAGAAAAAATGCCACATATCCCAGTTAGAGTACCATTTCCTCAAGTACTTAAGCCTACAACGAGAGCTAACATTTAAAGTAGGTAAAAATTAACCTGCCTCTATTACATGTGATCAAACAAGCTCCCACATATGTGAAGGTTTTGAAGGATCTCTGCTCCATAAAAAGAAAGCATCATATGAATAAGACTGCATTCCTGACATAGCAGGCTAGTGCAATAATTGATCAGAGGACTCCACCAAAAAACAAAGATCCAGGATGTCCCACCATTACCTGTCACATTAGCACATATGAGTTTGGTCAATCTTTATTAGATTTAGGTGCTAATGTTAATCTCATGCCATATTCCATCTATATGCAGTTAGGACTTCGAGAGATTAGACCTACATCTTTGGTTTTACAGTTAGCTGATTGCTCTATCAGAAAACCACGATGAGTATTTGAGGATGTTTTAGTTCAAATTGATAAATTCTATTACCCTGTTGATTTCCTGATTTTAGACACTCAATCTGTGGTTAACACTGAGTCAAAAATTCCACTTATCTTAGGTAGAATTTATCTTGCTACTGCTAATGCTCTTATTAATTGTAGGAACGGTCTCATGAAGATATCATTCGGAATATGACATTGGAAGTGAATATTTTACATGTTGAGAAACAACCACGAGATGATGATGAATGTCAGTACACATACATGATAGACACAGTCTTGCCAGAAACAGTCTCTACACAATATGAATCTAACCCTCCAGAGCTGAGACTGATCCTAAAGAACTGTGAAAAGAGAAAAAGAAGAGTCAGAGCTCACTTGAAGATGATCCCTGGGAAGTTAAAAAGGAGATTGAGCCAACTTTTCTTTATGTGCAGCTTAAAATCTCAGCCATCAGTAGACCCCGGGGGGATCAATGGATAAAATGTTACAGCCAGCCAAATTTTTTTTTCATATCTTCATCACCAGTGTCTACCAAATAAGAAAGAACATGGGACTATTTGGTCCGCTATGTGGCAGCCACCATGACAACTTAGGTGGTTACGTCTGGCTGAAGACGTTAAACTTTGCACTAGTAGGGAGGCAACCCTTGCATCTGTATTTATTTATTTTATTTTATTTTATTTTATTTTCTTTACTTTACTTTTATTTTATTGTGTGCTAATTTCATGTTTATTATCTGCATGAGTATTTATGCAGGTGTTAGCACAACCTACACATCCACACAACTAAAGTCTCACCAGCATGAACCTGATCAATTTAGTGTTTGGTAGTGTTGTTCTTTAATCTTGTTTCTTTATATTTATCTTACATTGAGGACAATGCAAGTTTTTGGTTGGGGGTGTATGCAAGCCCATGATAATACCGGTTATAAATTACCTGTTATTATTTAAAAACAATTATTTTATCTATTTTTAGTCCTTAATAGTAAAACATAGGTCCAATGATGATATTGTTTTCTTTATGGTGAAATATTAGAAACGATAAGTTCTTTAATGTACTTTTATCGGCTACATTGAGTAATTGATCTAGGTTAGACTCATAAGCACTTAACTATAGGTTTTTACCAGTGACAGCCTAAGTAGTTGGCAATGTGACTAGTTGAAGAAATTGCATGTCGATGAATGACCATTTTCTTAGATGTCTATCCTGATTTGCTAGTGTTACGATGTATGGTATGGTTAAAAATAAAACGAGAAAGTCTCTAAAAGAAAGAAATTAAACCACCTATAACCGATAATTATGAAGCTACCCATGGGCGAGTGTTAGGACCACCATGGGGAGAAATGATATCTTAAAGGGTAGGTGTGTTGAAAAGAAAAAAAGAGAGAAGAAAATGTTCAAAAAGAATAAATAAATAAATAATCAAACCATACTGAGCACAGAAAGGCAATTAAAGAGCATAATTGAGATATCTAGGTTGGTTTCACCCATCGGATCCCAATTTTTAAACGAAATCATTGAGTTGACTTACCTAGGAATGAAGTTGTGAATGAACCTTTACACACACACAATGTGAGTCTAGCTTAGATGATTTATTCAAGGACTTGGATTTGAGTTGCATTGAGTACTTTCAAAGTTCTCTGGTTTCATTACTAGGCATTCTTTGAGGACAATAATATGTGTAACTATTGGGACTATTTCATTTTGTTTTTGCATGTTTGTATATATTTTAAATGACGTTTGTGGGTGTTGTCATTGTAAGCCTTCACGAGACTATAACTCGTCCACTGGGGCCACCTAGGCGATTAAAGGCTTGTTGCATACTCTAAATGGAATCGTGATCCTTGCGAAAGTGGCTTAGATAGTTATTATTTATTTATTCAGTTTAGTTCTTATTTTTTTTTAAGCTTTATTTGCTAGAGACTAGCAATAAACTGGTTGGGGGTTGTGAAAAGTGCATGAAAATGTGCTTTGAACATCGCTAACTCGGCTTAATTATCATGTATTTAATCTTAATTAGAGTTTATTTTATGTTTTATTATGAAGAGTAATGGAATATTGAGTTTGGAGCAATTACGCGTGTTTCGGGACCTTACGGACGCATGGGAAACGCGTGCGAACATCGAAAGCACAGAAAGCCGCAAGTCACAAAAAAACCTACAGGTGCCACGGTGGCCAAGTTCTGGCACCGCGGTGCCCTTGGAAATTGCTTCAAATTCCCGAGACTTTGGCGCCGTCGCGCCCCGAAAGAGTCCCAGAAACTTATTTTGGTAATGTTTTACGCATATATGGACTCCGGGACATCTCTATAAATACCTAAGCTCGTCCTAAACCCTAAAAACATAGAGAAACGGAGGGAGAACACATAGCAAAGAGCCACAAACACAAGTTCGAGAGAGAAGAACAAAGAACTTCAAGCCGAACATTATGGCTCTCCGATTTATCAAGGCTATGTCTTTCTTCTACATCGAGAACTAATCTCCTAGGAAAAGCTAAGGATGAACTCTTGTATTTAAACTCTCATGTTCATGTTGTTGATTCTTAAATACTCTTTAGCGTTTAATACAATCGATGCTTTATTATTCTTTAATATCTTTCGATTTATGAATCCAGAGATTGTGTTTACGAACTTACATATAGGAATAGTCATTTTTCTTCTATGTGTGATTGGGGAACCCAGTTGTGACTGGTAAAGTTGTTTTATGAGTTGATCTTCTGCTGTAGTATTGCTTAAGGTATATTGTCGATGTTAGATAGGTCATAACTATAACTTTGTGTGCTGTTAACATAGAGAAGATAATTCATCGATTAACTTAGAATTTAATATGTTTTGAATTGAATATCTTTTGATTGTTGGTTTCGGATGTGAAAAATTCAATTGAGTAATAAAAGGAATCAATAACTGAATATAGGAAGTTGATAAAATAGGGATTCCTGACGCTTTGCTGCCTCTCTCTACTGATAATTTCTAAGTGTTTTTCATAATCTCTATTTTACATTACCAATTCAATCTATTTATTTTCATTCAGTTACTGCTAACATTTTCATTAAGTGAATCAGTCCCTTGTAACCATATCTCTGAGGAATCGACACCCCAACTATACTGCGATAACTGCAAGTACGTTTTGGACGTAATCAGTACACTATAATGTCATCGATGAAAACTATCACAAATCGATCTAGAAAGGGTCTGAACACCCTATTCATCAAATCCATGAAAGCTACAAGGGTATTTGTCAAGCCAAATGACATTACCAAAAACTCATAATGCCCGTATCTGGTATAAAAAGCTGTCTTCGGTACATCATTTTCTATAATCTTCAACTGATGATATCCTGACCGAAGATCAATCTTTGAGAAGCATTGCGCCCCCTGTAACTGATCAAAAAAGTCATATATCCTTGGTAATAGATACTTATTCTTGATTGTCACTTTATTCAATTGTCGGTAGTCTATACACAACCGAAGTGTTCCATCTTTCTTCTTTACGAATAATACCGGGGCACCCCATGGAGACACACATGGGTGAATAAAACCCTTATCCAGCAAGTCTTGAAATTGTGCTTTCAATTCTTTGAGTTCTGCAGGAGCCATCCTATGTGGAGGAATCAATATAGGTTATGTTCCTAGTACAACGTCTATATAGAATTCAATCTCTCGGTTCTGTGGTAAACCTGGCAACTCATCTGGAAAAACATCAGAATATTCTTTTACCACTGGAATTTGTTCAATGCCTTTTGTTTCCATTCTTCTATCTATCACATAAGCTAAGTAACCCACGTGTTTCCTTCGTAGAAGCTTAAACACTTGCATTACCAATATTAAGTTGGGAGGTACTATAGTCATATCCATTTGATAACTTTAATTGATTGGTAAGGAATTTGTAATGTAACTCTCTTTATCCGACAATTTAACACTGCGTGATGCGTAGATAACCAAGTCATCCCCCAAATGACATTGAAACCCAAAATGCTCAACACTATCAAATCAACGTGATACGTGTGTCCATCAACATGAACTAGATAAGCTTTTGTAGAGGATTTTAGGGAGAAAGGCAGCGGAACGCGGAAAAATAATTTTTTCCTATTTCAATAATTTTTCTCGGTCAATTAAAATAAACTTATTTATTCTAATGACTCAATACTTAAAAACAAAATTTTTTACCCAAAAATGAGATTTACTAATATTTGCCGTGAGACCCCAATAGTTTGTATTTTGATCATTTTAGTCCTAATTTTTCAAATATAAATTTAAGTGATTTCAAATCACTACCAAAATGATTTCTACATATCATATACATCAAAATACATCTCACATTACAAAACCCAAAATTTCTCCAAATTGCCGAATGGGTCTCCAACTTGCAATTTTTTGCATTTTGGTCCAAATTTGTTCAAAATAAGTTTAAATGATTTCCAATCAAAACCAAATCATTTTTACATCTTATATATATCATTGTACAACACATATATGAAAGGTCCCAATTTTGGTGGAGGTTATGAACCCTAATTTTCAAATTAATAAATTAACCAAAATTAACAAAAATCAATACTTTAATCTAATCTCTACAACACCAAACAAGTCTCACCACTTTGAAACAACTCAAGAATAATTCTAGGTCATCAATGAGTGGCATAAAAACTCTAGAATGGCAACAAGATCATCAAATGATCAAAAGAAACTTATACACCTTTTATATGCTTACTTTATTAAACATAAATGTATACATCTTTCATTTATGCTTCCAACCATCAAAACACAAACACAAGAGAGTAGAAAAACTTAAGAAATACATATGTTGTAGCAAAGAACAAAAGGAACAAGTTTCCTTCTAATAGAATGTAGGAAATACTTACTTAAATCCAAGCTTTCTTGATTTTTCTTCTTGGTTTCTTTTCTTTTTCTCTCAACACTTTTGTTTTAGGTTTTTGGTGGCTTGAACAAGTGTGTAGCAAATGAAAAAAAATGAAAGCCTTAAATACTTAGGTCATGGCCGAAATTGGTGTGAGAAAAATACAAGATATTTTGTTTTTCAATTTTCAAAACAAATATCTAACAAGTCAAATTCCATTTGACATCCTTTTTTCCTTTACTGTAAAGTCAACAATTTACACTAAATAATCATTTTCATACTTCATCATAATGGTATATATTTATATTTTAATTACTTTAATCATTTAAAAATTAAATAATTAAATACAAATATCTCCAATATATGTATTATATTTACATTAAATATCCCAAAAACATATATTAATGATATATATCAAATATCACAATTTGACATCTAATTAATGTGTGTTTAATAAAATAATATATTAAATACAAATACACATTAGTTAGGAAATGACCAAAAGGTCAATTTGCATGTATCTTTTGTTTTACCGTTAAACGATTTATAAATAATCAATATTATTCATAAAAGTTGCCCTAGTGCTCTACGAGTATATTTCATTAGTGAGATTGTCTAGGTTTAGGCATATCCGTCACGAAATCCAATTTCGTGTCCATAATCTACCCACCCGTAAATTATAACGAACACGGATAAACTCATTGAACCATGCAAGTCGAGGTCATTACATACGTATAATGAAGGTTTTTCATGTTCTTGAACTTCAGGTTCTTCCGTTGGTTCGTTGGTCTCAGGTTATACTTCATCAAGTTCAACTTGTCTATGATTACCTCATTCTGTCAAAAATTATACCTCTAGAAATTTTTTGAAGCGAGCTACGAACACATTTCGATGCTCAGTATCATAGAACAAATGTCCTTTCGTATTTGAAGGATATCCAACAAACCTAAACTTTTTCCCTCGAGGAAAGCTTATTTTACTGAGCCACCCTGACATATGCAGGACAACCCCAAACCTTAATATAATTAAGATTCGATTTAGTACATGTCCATATCTCATACAGATTCGTAGAAACAGCTTTAGAAGGAATCTTATTCAAAA
>SKCR01027151.1:0-43736 GCA_019454045.1 Zanthoxylum bungeanum | reverse complement strand
GAAAGTAAATGCTGAAAGTAAATTTCTGAAAAGTAAATGCTGAAAGTAAATTGCTGAAAAGTAAATGCTGAAAGTAAATTGCTGAAAGTAAATTTCTGAAAAATAAATGCTGAAAGTAATTGCTGAAAAGTAAATAAAGTAAAAGTACAATAAAAGAAAATGCTGAGGTAAAAGGATCCACTTTTATTACTTCTATTTTAGATATCTCCCTTAATATAATATATTAACTTTGCATGATAATTAACAACCATCCATATAGGCGGTATCCATATTAAGTCAAATTAATAATTAATTACCAACCGACCAATAAGACGGTATCCAGTTTAGTCAGGTTAAAACCAATTTAAATAATTACCAACTTACCAATATGGCTGTATCCTCGTTAAGTCAGGTTTTAACTAGTTTATATATTATAATTAAGGGAGATTAATCTAAATATTAGTAATAAAAGTTTTACCTTTTACCCCAGCAAAGGGGAGTTACCTCCTCATTACTGAAAAGTAAAAACTGAAAATTAAAGAAATAAAAGTAATGTGCGTAAAAGTAAATTGTGGAAAGTAAAAACTGAAAAGTAAAGAAAAGAAAGTGCGAAAGCGGAAATTAATTACTGAAAGCTGTAAATAAACAAACAAGATACAATCTTCTTAGTATTCTTAAGGAATTCCTTAGAAGAAAGTATGAATTTACAAATGAAATGGCTTGGTATTTATAACAAAATTTTCCCTCCATCAAATCATCCACCAAATCCATTTTTAATTGCTAAACTAATTGCTCCACTAATTGCTCCACCAAATCCATTATTAATTGCTCCACTAATTGCTTTTCATGTTTGGTGGTGATTTGATAATTTTTATTATTTATTTATTAATTTATTTTTTTCTTTGAAAATGACTTTAATAATTACACACGACACAGTTTTGGATGGTTCATCAATTTCGGCATGAAATATTCAGAATTCGAAATTATCTTGTCTTTAAAAGTTGTAGATCTTTGAGTTTTCTTTACTCTGGAACTTGAATCAGCTCAATTTGATATCGGAGTAAAACGTTATGCCCAAAATACCACAGATGCGCAAAATTGGAATTTCCAAAACTGCACTTCGTTAAAACGCCCTTTCAAGTTTCCAATCTCCAAAATTAATATGTCAAGTCCAATTTTTGCCCTTATTTGACCCACATTTCATCCTAAATGATTTCATTGTTTCCCAATATTATTTTATCTGTAAAATAAACTAAAACACATCAAAACGTTCATTAAACATGAGAAACTAAACAAAATATTAATTAAAAGGGGCGGTAAATATTGATATATTTTCCGCTCATCACACCCCCAAAACTAACATTTTGCTAGTCCTCGAGCAAAACAACAAAATAAAATACAAGAAACAATTAAAATAAACTAAGCCACTTTCGTAGGGATCACGGTTGCATTTAGCATATGCAACAAGCCTTTAAACCCATAGGTGTCCCTAGTGGACGAGTTGTAGTCTCGTGAGGGTTTACAGCAATGATACCCACAAACATTTTACAAAATTAAAAAGGTAGTGAAACTAATGCACACAAAAGTAAAAAGACAAGCGAAAAGAGAATAAAGAAGTTAGTGACTAATCAGGTGAAACTTCTACTCCAAGTTACTAGTTGTTTTCTTTCTTTGTAAATTACTGAATAAGTAAATTCTCCTATTATATTTACAATTCTCCATATACACAGCCGACAAAATATTAAACAACTCATTTTTTCCCACAACAGTCACAAGTGCAGTTGATAAGAGAGTAATATTTTTGTCCTAAAGTTTTATCAGAATTGACACCTTTTTGTAGCAATAGAATAATTTTTCTCATTTTTCTGATTTTTTCTTTGATTTTTGATTTTTTTTATTTATATACAATATCTTCCATCTATGTAGCGAGCTTTGGGTCAGTGGCTCCCAAACCAGTTGGCTTTAGGGCACCAGGTGTTAAGACACCCCTACAGACTTAATTACTCAGACTTCAGATATATATATTTTTGCAGCATCTTTGATCCATGTAGCGAACTTTGGGCCAGTGACTCCCAAACCAGTTGGCTTTAGGGCACTAGGTGTTAAAACATCCTTACAGAGATAATAACTCGGATCTCAGATGTTTTTTTTTTACTCCATCACTTTTTGAGATGCTTCCTCCAATTAAACTAGAGCACTGAATATTATAAACTTTTCAATTTTAGCTCATGTCCGTTTGTTACTATGTATGTTGATAATACCTGCGAACTAAGCATATGAAGATCCATTTTAGTCAGTATTATGGAGAATTCACAAATTAAATAATTCAAAAGGAAATATACAAAAATTAACTTGTTCCGAATTAGGTTTAAGATACGTCTCAGGAGTGTAAACTCCTTACTCAGCTATCTCTTACCAATTTCATATTTTTAGTCAAAATAAAAACACAAAAACGCAAAATATTTTTGTAATTTTTGAAAATTTTGAAATTATTTTTTGTATTTTTCAAAAAATTTTGGACTAAAAATAAAAACAACACATAACTAAAAACAGGATACTGATCAACTAAATTCCTCCCCCAAACCTAAATGAGACATTGTCCCCAATGTCTTAAACAGTAGAAGAAGAGCTTGGAAGATAGTACCTGGTTAGCTGAAATTCTACAGGAAATTAAAGGTTAAGATCCAGATTAATCTGACGCCTTTTACCACGATTTTCCTCGGACCAATTTATCTTTGAAAGGGTCAACTTATGGTTCATAGGCTAAGAGTTGGTCTATTAGATCCGGAGCAGTTCTGACAATGAAGAGGAGTTCTTTTAAAGGTTTTGACACGAACCCATTTCTCCGGGCATCATCAAGAAACACACAAAGAAAATCATAAAATCCATCAACGTTAAACAGACCAATTGGTTTATGGTGTATGTTCAAGTTCGCCCAAGATAGCACTATAAAAATTTCCTCTAATGTGCCCAAGCCACCTGGCAAAGCAATAAAAGCATCAGCACGATTAATCATTTCTACCAATAGTTCAAACATACCTGGCATGATCAGTTTCTCTCTGTTTGATGGTCCAATAAGATTTGCCTCTGCTAAGGGTTTTGGAATGATTCCCAAAACGTGACTGACTCCTTCCTGTACAGCCTTTGAAACGATCCTCTTAAGTCCAAGATTGCCTCCGCCATATACTAAGTGCATATTTCTTGCAACTAAGACTCGACCCAATTCCTGTGCTGCTTCTACGTATTGTGGCTTAACACCAACACTAGTTCCACAAAACACACAGATGTTTTCAACTCGTCTTCTTGAAGTGGCTTCCATGTTTTACTCTGGATGTCTTCAAAAGTGCAATGATGAGTTGAATTTATAACACCTGAAAATGGTGAGTAAAATAATAGCACTAGTACCTGCCAAATGACAATTATTAGTTAATAGTAAAATAAATCGTGATAGTCAAAAAGGTCTGGATCCTGTCGGAGAAAAAAAAAAGAAAACAACAAAACAAATTACAATTATTAGGAAAAGACAAAGAGATATAATATTTACAAGAAAAGTAGCGACTTGATTGAAGTTTATGCGTTAGGGACTAGCTCCTCATCCAATTTTCTTATAAATTGGCAAACATGGTCTTTTTGAGTCAGATTCCCGAGACTTAACTGTTGTCTTTCTTTGAAATTGTGTATGTAATTTGCGAATGGCTATATGAACATATCCACTGGGATGCGTCTCAAGAGTCAAAAATATATTATCTACAGACTCCTTACTCAAGCCATCCCTAATGAATTTAATTTTATCTTCGCGATTGTAGGCACTGCATTTTTGCATGTAAGACCCAATGATGAGTCTCATTTGGAGGCACTACCTTTTAAGTCACGGAAGCCGCGGGAAACGGACGTCGGAAGGGAAAAAATGGAAATTAGTACTTTGTCGAATTTGACTCGCTTGTTTAGCTTTGGGCTCGCTGGTGGACCAGCCGATTCCGAATGGACGGTAGTATGATCTGTACTCAGGATACAACTCCACGTACCGCTTGAGTAAATGACACTTTCTTTTGTCTTATATTGCTTTGATTTATTTATTTTTCGTCATTTGAATTCTACGTGTTACTTTTGTATGCATGATTCAATCGAGCGCATGGGCTTAGTAAGTGCGATGAAAGGTCCCCTATTTGGAGGGGTTAAAATCCTTTACCACGATGCTTTGCCGCGCCGGTTGATGTGTGTTCGGTTGAATGCAAGATACGTTCAATCGGGCATACTAAGTTTGATATTATTGTTTTTTTAATTCTTTGTATGCATGATCCAATCGAGCGCATGGGCTTAGTAAGTGCGATGAAAAGTCCCCTATTTGGAGGGGTTAAAATCCTTTACCACGATGATTTGCCGCGCCGGTTGATGTGTGTTCGGTTGAATGCAAGATGCGTTCAATCGGGCATACTACGTTCGGTATTATTGTTTTTAATTCTTTGTGTGCATGATTCAATCGAGCGCATGGGCTTAGTAAGTGCGATGAAAGGTCCCCTATTTGGAGGGGTTAAAATCCTTTACCACGATGCTTTGCCGCGCAGGTTGGTGTGTGTTCGGTTGAATGCAAGATATGTTCAATCGGATATACTAAGTTTGATATAGTTATCTTTGTCTTTGTACGCATTGTAACGAAAGGCGCATGGGCTTATTGCGTTGGATTAAAAGGCTCTCCATTTGGGGAAGAAAAGCCTAAAAGGCTACCTTTACCACGATATTTGCCGTGTCTTTCATCTTTTGGTTGCATTATCTATCCCTGTTTTGGCTCGACCTATTGTCATTGGTATACCCATATTCTCACCCCCTCTACTCTCGGCAACTGAAAAACACAAAGCACCTCCACGCAAATACCCTAGTTGATCCCCACCTTCACGCCATTACCCTCACCACCTCATCTCACGTAACAGGCCTCACCCTTCACGCAATAACACAACTCACAAAACCTCACACTGCCACCCAGACCTGCACGCCACAACACCCACGCTCACGTCCCATTAACTCACGCACACACTGCCCCCCTCACTCACGCACACACTGCCATTCACTCATGCGTACACAGCCCAATACACTAACCTAATGCTCACCCACTGACTATCGCTAATTCCCTTCCTTTGCCTTCATGCCCTAAACTACAAACAGTCCCCACACACTCAAATTATTCACGCAATTCGCCTGCCATTAAGCCGCTTACCATAAGCACAACTCCTCACGTCATAAAGCCAACTATACCATTCATGCATGTATTATGAAATCTCATATAGTCATTCTTATCTTTGTACGCATCATGATGAAAAGCATGTTTATCCCATTGGTTGCATCATTTACCTTTGTCTTGGCTTAACATATTACAATTCGTATATCCATGTCATGATAGCATTTGAGTATTATTTCTTGTGGTATATCGGATGGAAACCCAGACATAAATTCCGTAACCGATTCCGAATGGACGGTAGTGCGGTCTGTACTTGGGATACAATTCCACGTACCACTTGGAAAAGTGCTCATATGTGTGCTTGTGTGGTTAGTGTGTGTGCCTGTGTCTTTCGAGAATATAATATGCCAATGAAGTTGTATGTTCGTTACTACTTTGATGTACTTTCAAGCATGCAATCTTAGATGTGAAATGTATGTAAATTTAGGTGTAAGTTTTATCTTGTACATGTGAATTTAGAAGCATGATACTCTTGGAAATAAATGTTACTTAAACTTGATTAAATTATTACATAAATCCTTTCATTACAAGTGACATAAGTAAGGGACCATTCCGAAGGGGCGAGGCCCACATCAGTATCAGTTTGGGGGCGAGGCCCACATCAGTATCAGCTTGAGGGTGAGTCCCACATCAGTATCAGTATGGGACGAGGCCCATGTCAGTATCAGTTTGGGGCGAGGCCCATATCAGTATCAAC
Organism: Zanthoxylum bungeanum; assembly: GCA_019454045.1. NCBI lineage: Eukaryota > Viridiplantae > Streptophyta > Magnoliopsida > Sapindales > Rutaceae > Zanthoxylum > Zanthoxylum bungeanum. Next base: position 37,827 of record SKCR01027151.1, on the reverse strand, counting down.
ATCTGGGGCGAGGCCCACATCAGTATCAGTTTGGGGGCGAGGCCCACAACAGTATCAGATTGGGGCGAGGCCCATGTCAGTATCAGTTTGGGGCGAGGCCCACATTAGTATCAGTTTGAGGGCGAGGCCCACTTTGTCAGCGGTATTGGGTCGAGGTGCCTAGGGTCGAGGTGCCCACTACATCATCAGTTCGAGGGCGAGGTCCCTATTGTCAGCGGTGTTGGGTCGAGGTGCCCCCGTTGTCGGTTGTAGTTCCAGGTTGAGGCGCCTAGGTTCGAGGTGCCCACTACATCATCAGTTCGAGGGTGAGGTCCCTATTATCAGCGGTGTTGGGTCGAGGTTCCCAGGGTCGAGGTGCCCCCGTTGTCGGTTGTAGTTCAGGGTCGAGGTGCCCACTACATCATCAGTTCGAGGGCGAGGTCCCTATTTTCAGCGGTGTTGGGTCGAGGTGCCCAGGGTCGAGGTTCCCCCGTTGTCGGTTGTAGTTCCGGGTCGAGGTGCTCAGGGTCGAGGTGCCCACTACATCATCAGTTCGAGGGCGAGGTCCATATTGTCAGCGGTGTTGGGTCGAGGTGACCCCGTTGTCGGTTGCAGTTCCGGGATGCGTCCCAGGGTCGAGGGCCCACTGCATCATAGTCACAATTCACATTCGGTGGTTCGGGAACAAAGCCCAGAGGTCGAGGCGCCTCGCCACCATATCTACTACATCAGCAAATCAGTTCGAAGCAGCGGGCAAACTAGGTGGCAGCTGGCGAGCCAGGTAAGTGAAAACGCATTGCACGTACTTTGATAGGATTGTCATTGTCACACACTGCACAAGTCCCATCAAAGTGGGGGAGACTGTAGGCACTGCATTTTTTGCATATAGGCCCGATGATGAGTCTCGTATGGAGACACTACCTCTTTAGTTGTGAAAGCCGCGGGAAACGGACGTTGCAATGGTAAAGTTGGAAATCAGTATTTTCGTTGGATTTAACTCGCTTGTTTCGCTTCGAGTTCGCTTGTTGGACCTCTATTTTAAAACACACCAAACATTTAAAATACATGTCACAAATTAAAACAAATTAAATTAAACTTAAATTAAATTAAATTAAATCACATTCACAAATTAAATTAAATTTAAATTAAATTAAATTAAATTAAAATAAATCAAATTAAAATCCAATCAATTAATTCCAATTTAAACTAAATTAAAACTAATACCAAAATTAAATAAATCTTTTCATAAAACAAATAAACCACTCACCAAATTAAAATAAAATTCCCCTACCCTCTCACTATAAAAGAATAACATAACCCAACCCTAAGCTCTCTCCTCTCATTCACTCTCAAACTACATCAGCAAAGAAACAAATAAAACCCTAGGCAGCCTCCATCTTCTCACCAAGACACTCACGACCACTGCCTCCATCTCTTTCCCCTCTGAACTCTCTCATCTCGGACCCTCTCATAGAAAAACAAAAGAATAAACCCTAATCAGCCATCCTCTCTCTCTCGGCCACAACCAGAAGGAGAAACCCTAAGCAGCTCTAGCCTCTCTCTAGCCTCTCTCTCACGGCCAAGCATTACAAACCCTTGCCTCTCCCAGCTCATTCATGGCAAACCCTAAATTATAACGTCCCTTGACTAAACAAAAGCCCCCAGTTCATAAGCCAACAAAACCCTACACTTCAAGCAGCCATACTCAATCACTCGGCTCTCCACGCCTAGCACTCACAAGCCTCACATTGCACTCACATCTCCACGACACCTAGCACTCACAAGCCTCACATTCACTCAGCACACGCCACGCCAAAGCCACCACTAGCCCTCCTCACACGTTTCCTCTTCACACCAATTCACGGCTGCCCCACGTTCACGTCCCCACAGACCATCACACATAAAAGCCTTCCTTACAGTATTGTCGCTGGCCCTCCATTCAAACGCTCACACACCTAACCCTTAAACAAGCCACACGTTGCCGCTTCAACCACAAGCAACATGTTGCCCCTTTAACGAACACGTCTCCACTACTTCAACCACAAGCCACATGTCGCCCCTTAACACACACGTCCCTGCTCCTTCACTACCGCAGAATTTGCCTCACAAATCTGCCAGTTCAGTCCCAAAATCAGCCCAGTTCAGCAGCAAATCTATCCCAAAATTGCACATGTAAACTGGCCGAAACAACGCAAAGACTGCCAGCCACACCATTCAAAGCCTTCAATAACACATAAAACTGCACGCACTTAGCCCTCTGAAAACTGCCCCTATTAACCACCGAAATAGTCCCAAAATCTGCCTTCAAATCAGCCAACAAACCGAGACAAAAACACCACAAAATAACCCAAAACAGTGACCAGAAAATACCCTCAAAACAGCAGCAAAACAAAGTCAAAACAGTAGCCCGAACAGTGAAACAGCGAGAAAAAACGTTGGATTAGTGAACCAGAAAAGTTACGGAGCAACAACCCTTCTGACGGACGTGTAACGCCCTTTCGTGAGACGACAAAAGAGGTTAGACCTGAGGGCACCTTTTTATTTATCCTCTTTCGTTTATTTTATTTATTTTAAAAATATTATTGCATGAGAGTCGTTTGAGGCATGATATGATTGTTGGATGAGCGAGATATATGTTCCCTTTTGTGGTATATCGGATGGAAACCCGGACATAAATTTCATAGCCGATTCCGAATGGATGGTAGTATGATCTGCACTCGGGATACAATGCCACGTACCGCTTAAGATACATATGTCTCGTCTAATCCAAATTTGTATTGGTGCATGTTGTAGTTCGTAGGTTGTTTGTTTATTTTAAGCATGATTTAATTTAGTTTGTTATTTATTTGTTAAAGCATATTTAGGTTGTTCCTCATGCATGTTATTAGTTTATGATGTGTTTGGATAATGATTTATACATGTTGATTTAATGGTTCAATATGCTCGTTGTGTTACATTGCGTGGAGTTATTTGGATGAAAGCATGTTAGATCTAAGTACCCTTAAGCATGATTATTGAGTAGACTTGGTTAGTTCATTGCACAAATTATATCATCACAAGTGACATAAGTAAGGGACCATTCCAAACCCAACGGTTTGAGGTCTTCCCTTGCGAGGGGTGAGTGCGGCCTTAAATCTTTGTCCCGGTTCACACCGGGTGGCGACTCCATGTTATTTCGTACTTCCCAACTAGGCCGCAAGCCTAGAACAGCGTCGCCCAGGTTCTGTTGTCTACAGCGATTATCAGACACCATTCCTAAAGAACGACAACGAGTATTGCAATTCCAGCGTGCACATTTGTAACAAACACCCATTTTCTTAGCTCTATGTTTCTTTACATATGTGCTTCTTCCAAAACCAGGCAGATGTGAAATAAAAGAGTCAGAAGACTCACCTGCCAATCTGACCCGTGCTTCAATTACCCAATGAATATCTTTAGGAACACCATGGATCGTTAGTAATCTCATCTGTTCTAAGCGAGCTTTATAGACTTTCATCAGAGAGTTTTGAGGGAGAGAAGGAAATTGCTTGTGAAGTTTTGCGAGAACTTCTTCCTTCGTGAAATGACTTTACCTGCAAAAATTAAACACACAAAAATAAAACACACCAGATCACAATATATACACAAATTGCATGGGTTGCCTCCCTGCGAGCGCTAAGTTTAAAGTCGTTAGCTAGACGTGACTTCTTGATCGTTAGGCTGGATCTAAAAGTGTGACACTTTCTTTTGTCGCTCAAACGATTCTCCCCAGTAGTGCTTGACACGCTGACTGTTAACCTTGAATGTTTCGTTGGTGTTGGGATCCAGTAACTCAACAGCTCCATATGGTAAAACCTGAGTGATCACAAATGGACCTGACCACCTTGATTTCAACTTTCCAGGGAAAATTTTCAACCGTGAATTGTACAACAACACTTGCTGCCTTGGTTCCAACTTTATGTGCACTATTTTTCGATCATGCCATTTCTTGGTCTTTTCTTTGTACAATCTGGCATTCTCATAAGCCTGTAAGCGAAATTCCTCCAATTCGTTGAGTTGGTGAAGTCGTTTCTCTCCTACAACTTGTGAATCAATATTCAACTTCTTCAGTGCCCAGTACGCCTTGTGTTCAAGCCCAACTGGCAGATGGCAAGCTTTTCCAAACACCAATCGATATGGGGACATACTAATGGGTTTCTTGTAAGCTGTTCGGTAGGCCTATAATGCATCATCTAGTTTTATATACCAATCTTTCCTTATTGATCCAACAGTTCTCTCCAAGATTCTTTTGATTTCCCTGTTTGAAACTTCAACCTGTCCGTTTGACTGTGGATGGTAAGCAGTGGCAACCTTGTAAGTAACTCCGTATTTGGATAGGAGTGCATCAAAGTATCTGTTATAGACATGTGAGCCACTATTACTGATAATTGCCCGAGATGTTCCGAACCGAGTGAAAATATTCTTTTTCAGGAATTTGATCACCACTTTTGAATCATTGGATGGTAATGCAATTGCTTCAACCCATTTGGAGACGTAGTCTACAGCAACCAAGATGTACAGGTTTCTGAATGATGGAACAAAGGGTCCCATGAAATCTATACCCCACACATCGAATATCTCCACTTCAAGAATGTTTTGCAACGGTCCTTCATTTCTCTTCGAAATATTCCCCATTCTCTGGAACCTGTCACATTGAAGAGCAAAAAGATAAACATCTTTAAAAAGAGTGGGCCAGAACAAACCTGATTGTAGGACTTTGGCTGCAGTTTTGTTTCCACTGAAGTGTTCGCCATATGGTGATGAATGACAGTGCTGCAAAACATTATTGACCTCCTCTTGTGGAACACACCGTCTCAATAATTGATCAGCACACCGTTTGAACAGGTACGGCTCATCCCAGAAATAGTGTTTTACTTCTTTGAATAATTTCTTCCTTTGCTGAGTTGTCCATTCCAACGGCCATTTTCCTGACACAATGTAGTTGATATAGTCAGCATACCAAGGGCCATCTTGCTGTTTTATGGCAAACAGCTGTTCATCTGGAAAATTTTCTTTGATTAACAGATCTTTTCCAGCTGTTTCTCCATTCTCGAGCCTTGATAGATGATCTGCCACTTGGTTTTCTGTCCATTTTCTGTCTTTGATCTCCACGTCAAATTCTTTTAGAAGAAGTATCCAACGGATCAATTTGGGTTTGGCATCTTTCTTCGTGATCAGATATTTGATTGTTGAATGATCTGTGTAGACCACCACTTTAGGACCCAGCAGATAGGAGCGGAATTTGTCAAAAGCATACACAACTACGAGCAACTCCTTTTCAGTGGTTGTGTAGTTGAGTTGAGCTTCATTCAAAGTTTTGCTGGAGTAGTAAATGGTGTGGAAAATCTTTGCTTTACGTTGTCCCAAAACTGCACCTACAGCAAAATCACTAGCATCACACATTACTTCAAATGGAAGGGTCAAGTCTGGTGCTACAATGATGGGGGCAGAAATCATCTTTTGTTTTAAGATCTCAAAAGCTTCCTGGCATTCTTTGGTGAAGTTGAAAGGCACATCATTCTCCAGAAGATTGCACATAGGTTTAGCAATCTTGGAAAAGTCTTTGATAAATCTCCTGTAAAAACCTGCATGTCCAAGAAAATTCCGAATCCCTTTTACAGAAGTCAGCGGAGGTAGTTTTTCAATTGTTTCAATCTTTACTTTATCAACCTCGATTCCTTTTTGTGAGATCCGGTGTCCAAGAACAATGCCCTCATGTACCATGAAATGGCATTTCTCCCAATTGAGCACCACGTTTGTATCTTCGCACCTTTGTAACACATGTTCCAAATTTTGCAAGCAGTAGTCAAAATAATCTCCAAACACAGAAAAATCATCCATAAAAACCTCCATACTCTGCTACAGCATGTCTGAGAAGATGGCCATCATGCAACGCTAAAATGTAGCAGGGGCATTACATAATCCAAATGGCATTCTGCGGAAAGAAAAAGTACCATAGGGACATGTAAAGGTAGTTTTCTCCTGGTCTTCTGGTGCGATGGCAATCTGATTGTACCCTGAATATCCGTCCAGATAACAATATAACTCATTTTCTGCCAGTCTGTCTAACATCTTGTCAATGAATGGTAGCGGAAAATGGTCCTTTCGTGTTGCTTTGTTCAGCTTTCGGTAGTCCATGCATACTCTCCATCCAGTCACCGTTCTGGTTGGGATTAGCTCATTCTTTTCATTGGTAACCACAATGATTCCTCCTTTCTTCGGCACACACTGCATAGGACTCACCCAAGTACTATCTGAGATGGGGTAAATGATACCAGCATCCAACCATTTGATGATTTCTTTCTTTACGACCTCCTTCATGATTGGATTGAGTCTCCATTGATGTTCCACTGTGGGTTTGTACTCATCATTCATCAAAATCTTGTGCATGTAAAATGATGGACTAATGCCTCGAATGTCTGCTATAGTCCAGCCAATGGCTCTTTTGTGCTTTCGTAATACTCTCAGTAACTTTTCTTCCTGCTCCAATGTTAGTGAAGAAGAAATAATAACAGGTAATTTAGAAGAGTTTCCAAGAAATGCATACCTGAGATGTCTCGGAAGTAACTTCAGCTCCAGCTGTGGTGGTTCTTCAATCGAAGGCTTGATTCGATCTTTCTTTGGCAGTTCCAGGCTTTCCACTTGTGGTGTCGCTTTGAATTGGAATGGTTTGTCAAGGTAGTTGATACATTCCAGGATTTCAGCATCTAGCTCGCTTTCAGTCATATTGGTGATGCAAGCTTCAAGTGTATCTGTGGGATTTAGCTCAGTATCCTGAACATACTATCAACAACATCAACTCTGAAACATTATTCTTCCTTTTCATCGCTCGGGAATTTCATGGCTTTGAAAACATTGAAAGTAACTTCTTGGTCCTGAACTTTCATGGTTAGTTCTCCTTTTTGTACATCAATCACAGTTCGTCCTGTCGCCAAGAATGGTCTTCCAAGGATGATAGGCACATCTTTGTCTTCTTCCATGTCAAGGATAATGAAATCTGCTGGAAGAATGAGTTTGTCGACTTTGACCAGCACATATTCAACAACACCTCTTGGAAATGCGAGCGTTCGATCAGCAAGTTGTAATGAGACTGAGGTAGGCATTGCTTCTCCAATTTGCAGTTTCCTGTAAATAGAAAAAGACATCAAATTAACACTTGCACCTAAGTCACATAAAGCCTTACCGATATAGTGTTCTCCAATGGTGAATGGGACAGTGAAACTGTCAGGATCTTTCAGCTTTGGGGGAAGTTTCCTCTTAATAATGGCACTGCATTCTTCCGTCAATGCTACTGTCTCGTAATATCCCAATCTTCATTTTCGTGAAAGAATGTCTTTCATGAATTTTACATAGCTGGGCATTTCTTCCAAGGCTTCTGCAAATGGAATGTTGATGTGAAGCTCCTCCAGGAATCGAGCAAACTGCTTGACCAGTTTGTTTTTCTGAAGAAGCTGAGGAAAATGTGGAGGTTGAGTGATCTGTTCTTTTTCCTTTGCTTCTTTTTCCTCCATCTGTTGCTTTGTTTCTTTTGAAACTTCCTCAATTGTTGCCTTGATTCCAACATCTTTGTTGATTTCACAGTACCATTTTTCAAGGTGATGGCTTGGCATTGCTCCTTCCCTCGGTTCATTGGATTGCGTTCTGTGTTGCTGGAAGATTACCTACCTGGCGGCTGTAACTTTGAGCATTGGCCAGTTGTCCGATTTGATTCTCCAGTGCTTTGATGGAAGCATTTGGCTCTGAAAGATAGCATCATATACTACTTGTTGCTTTTTGAACATCTCTGCAATTCATTCTTTCATTTCTGGTTCTTTTTCATGTTCATGGCCTTTGTTTTGTTGTTGAAATCCTAGTGGTGGATAGTTCTGTTGTTGAAATCCAGGTGGTGGATTGTTCTTTTGTCCTGAATTGTTGCTCCATAAAAAATTGGGATGATTCATCCACCCTGGGTTGTAGGTGTTGGAATATGGATTGTTCCCCTGTCTGTTGAAATTGTTGACATAATTCACCGTCTCTTCAAGTTGGTTTGGTTCTGGTGCTCCTCCATATGGTGAACTTGTGGATCTAGTGCTGAGAGTCTCCATGAATTTGCATATCTGATCCAGTTTGGCGTTGACTACTGTATTGGCTCCACTTTCATAAATTCCTGCAATTCTTTGGATCATGCTCCTTTCTGTTGGCCACAAGGAATTATTGTTGGCCATTTCTTCGATTAGGTCCCAGGCTTGATCTTCTCCTTTTGCCAATAAAGCTCCTCCAGCAGCAGCATCGATTGTGGTTCTCATCAGTCCAGAAAGTCCATTATAGAAGGTTTGGACTTGAAGCCATTTTAGAATCTCATGGTGAGGACATTTTCGGAGCAAATCTTTGTACATTTCCCAAGCTTCGTAGAGAGTTTCTGAGTCTTGTTGCAGAAAGGATGTGATGTCATTCCTTAGCTTTCCAGTTCTGGCTGGTGGAAAGTACTTTGCAAGAAATTTGGTGGCTAAAGTGTTCCAAGTTGTGATGGAACCTGCTGGTAGTGAATGTAGCCAAGCTTTAGCTCTGTCTTTCAAGGAGTATGGAAAAATACACAGTCTCATTGCTTCTTCAGCTTCTCGGTTGTAATTGAAAGTTCCGCAAACTTCCAGGAAGTTGCTGATGTGGGCATTAGGATCTTCAGTTGCATTCCCCCCAAACTGAACTGACTGCTGAATCATCTGAATGCATGTTTTGATGCCACCTGCATTTGCTGGTAATGGAGGAAGTACAATACATGAAATGAGTCTGTCAACCACCGTAATGGTTCTGTCTCGAATGGGAATTGGTGGTGCAACCTCCAAAGGTTCAGGTTCCATGTTGACTAAAGCTTCTTGGCCTTCTCGTCTTTCCCTTCTCAACTGTCTGATGGTTCTTTCTTTCATTTCTGGGTCCAAGCGTCGAGTTCAAAGCTTCTGGTTCGTCTCATGAAGGATCTGAGAACCTGAAACACAAGAAAACAAAACAATAAGTAAAAAAAAATTAGATACAAGTAAAGGTATTTAACCTCTAAACTAATAGTGAAAGATAAATAAGTCCCCGGCAACGGCGCCAAAAACTTGACCGACATAAACACACACATATAACGCAAGCGTACATATCGTTCAAGTAGTATAAAAAGTATCGATCCCACGAGGACTTAATACCTAATCTATTAATTTTATGAGGTCAAATGATTACTAGTATCTAACAGGTTGATTGATTGATTTTAAATGGTGATGATTCTAAATTTAAAAACAAGTAAATAAAATTGCACAAAAGTAGATTTAAGAAAATTCAATATTAAAAACTATATAGGGTTGTGAATCTTTCTAATATCTTTTAAAAGATGAAGTGGTTATTTCATGATTGTGTAATAAATCAGTTTACTAACATGGAACACTAAATTATGCAAAAGCCTATGTCGATGGTCAGACGCAAATACCCAGTTTAACCCAATTGAACCATATGTCTTTGTCAACCAAATTATCTGGATTCGTTAAGTTTAAGTTCCAATTATGGCTACCCCCGCCCGACAGGTATATGTCTATCCTGTAAGGAAATCTATTAAATGGTTATCTATCCTCAAGGAAGATCGTGGGCTATTAAGTCTAAGGCTGAAACCTAAAATTCCTTTGTCAATTTTATTTTAGATTTACCACTTCAATCTTATTGGTGATCAGACAACAAGAAGTATTAAGCTTAAAACTTAATAAGTAAACCTTTAAATTACCCAAACTATAAAATAACCCATTTTAACCGGTGATATTAGAATTCATCACAACCCCAGATAACTAACTTAGTTACGACACATAAATAGGGCTAGTAAAAACTTAAATAAATAAAAGACATAAAGTAAAATGCTGAAAGTAAATGCGGAAAGTAAATTGCTGAAAAGTAAATGCTGAAAGTAAATTGCTGAAAAGTAAATGCTGAAAGTAAATTGCTGAAAAGTAAATAAAGTAGTAAAAGTACAATAAAAGAAAATTCTGAGGTAAAAGGATCCATTTTTGTTACTTCTATTTTAGATATCTCCCTTAAATAATATATTAACTTTGCATGATAATTACCAACCAGCCATATAGGCGGTATCCAGATTAAGTCAAATTTTTTATTAATTGGGCCTTAAATTGGATTGGGCTTTTAAAGTTGTTATTGGGCTTATTGGGCTTTGTTGTACAAAGTTGGGTTTAGGCAAATTGGATTGGATCCAATTGGGCCCAAAACCGCCTCCATAAAGCCCAAATGCGACTTTATGGACCTTTAAGTTTAATTGGGCCTAATGGGCCAAGATTGATTTTTGGGCTTATGGGGTAACTCCCGGATTGGATTTTGGTTATTTGGTTTGACCCGAGTTGACCAAAAGTCCACGCCTCAAGAAATTAATTAAAAGCCCATTGGACTTTAATTAAATTGACGTTGGACGTTAATCGGGCTTTGAGACCCGTAACGATTAAATTTGGAATTTAAGTCGTAAAGGTTTATAAATAAAGTGTAGTATTTAATTTGGAATTAAATAGCGAATTAGAATTGAATGCATATTAAATTGGATTTAATGATGTAGTTTAATTTAATTCGAGAATTCGTACTTTGAGTACTTATTCACAAAAATGAGTTTGACTCGAGCAAAATCAAATCGTTGTTTGAACATTGGATGATCATTAATTATCAGATTAATTAATTTGATTAGATTGATTGATAACATGCTTGTGTGAATACGTGGTTGCGATGAATGAATAATGTATATTGGATGGATATTAGATGGGTGGGACAATTTTAGAAATTTTTGAAATAAATTCGATTTATTAATTGGACCTGCGTGTCCAGCCTTATTACCTTATTCTCATTGTATTTCTCTTCTCACCTATTCTCCTCAATGTAAATGAGGTTTCTTTAGAAGTGTAGTGTAACGGGTAGAAGTGATACTTGTGCTAGCGGGAGAGAGGAAGGGATAGATTTGATCTAGGATCAATTGTGTAAAGTATCCATCCGCATATCATTATTATTTTTCATATACGCTTATTATGTGTTTAGAATGCATGTTTAAGGGTGTATGATGATGAGACCTTAACAAAGATAATAAATTGGTGGCCAATTTGTTGCAAGCGAAAAACCCTCGTAAAATATTAAGCGTTTTTCCTTCCATTGAGTGATTTTCACTCAAGATCTAAGACGGCATTGGCTTGTTGGCCAAAGTCAAGGCCTTTGTTTGTCGAAGATGTGTTTGAATCACGAAGGCTTTGTTCCATATCAGTGTCTTGTCCAAGTTGTGGTTTGTTGGCCAAAGTCAAGACCACTTCTTGTCCATCGACATTGATTACGAAGCTTTCCATGGTCAAAGGGTCGGGCTTGACTGGGATCACTAAGTTTGTTGTGCCAAAGCCAAGGCTTAGTTGATTCAGAGGAAAAAGGTTAGGTAATACATTGGATGTATTGGCATATATAAGATATATGTTTCGGACTTGGATGTCCCCCTACCGGATCTAGGAATTGGATTGGATCCAATCGATCTTAGAGATATACCTAGTTAATTATCATACAATTTGTTGGCCAAAGTCAAGATTGTGTGATATTTAACGGGATCCTAGCCCACTAGGAAACACGGTTTCCCGAGTACTCGACAGAGGGTTAGAGGCTCGCCGAAAAATAGTGGGAAGCAAGAATTGAATTTGCAATATTCGTTCAATTACTCGCCATACGCGCTCAAACAAATATCAGTTCGTCAAAGATATTAAATGTTAGTTGGACTAATATTTAAATATTGTTTTAATAAATAGTTGGACTATATTCAAACAATTTAAATTATAGTTGATCAATATAGTTGGACTATAATAATCATTATATTTAAAAGTACCGATATCGTTGATTAAATAGTTGGACTATTAGAATCAAGATTAAATTGAAAAATTGACGTTTAATACATAATCCTAGGGAAAATGTATTTAAATTATTTAATTTTCAAATTGGGAATAAAATTTCAGGATGGTCATGGATAATGATAAGTTATTTTATTTGATAAAATAATAGTATGCCTAAGCCCGGAGTTAAGCAAATAGTAGAGCATAATCTTTGGAAGATTATGTAATGATAACTTAAGTGCTTAATCAATTTAGCTTGTCGCAGTAGACTCCTTAATTTCTAAATCAGAACTAAGGATTAGATCCTTAAAGTATGATATTGAAACTGAAGGATCTTCATAAATCTATCCTTAGATTTTAGAAGTACTAATATTGCAATAGTAAACTCTTGGAGAGTTAATGACTGTTCTCAAGGAGATAAAGTCAAAATTTGCAAATTAGGCAAGTAGCGCAAGTCGCACCTTACTTCGATATTCTAGAAGGCAAGGCTTGGCCAAAGGCTTCTGGAGTGTTGAAACTGGCAAAGGAAAAATCATCATAGTCTTCTGGGAAGATAAAATGACATATCCCCCAAATGTCTGCTAAAATGGGCAAGCGGGATCGCGGAAACGTGACTGCCGTTGGACAAAGCAGACATGAAGGAATTGAAGACGAGCAAGGCTCTGACTTCAAATATGTTTGTCAAGATTATGTTCACTACTAGTATTAAAATTGGATTTTAAATACTTAGTGTGATACATAAATATGTATTGATGTTCAAAATCTGTTGTGAGCAGGATACTGACCTCAACTGAGATTTAATCTGTGATTTGGAAACGGGACGAAAGTCGCTGTTTTCACCGTAGATACCGAAGTTTAGGAACTACCTTCGGGTATGTACCTAAATTTGGAAACTGTTATAATGTAACTAGTTTGACTAGATACATTATCTCTATATCAGTGTTTAACCCGCTGCGGGTGAACCTTTATATTATAGAACACTAAAGTGTTTCATTATATAAAGATGATATTGAGATAAACACATTAGATGTGAATAACTGAATTTATATTTTGAATATAAACAAATCTCGAATATATATATGACAAATAAATAGCTCAACTGATTTGATCAGAAGAAACTAATTGTGGCATTGTTGTCTGGGACACAATTAAACAAGAATCGTATATCCACACTTTTGAAGAGTGGGTACTCTGGACTGATTTGATACTATTCAAATAAAGTCTACGAATCTAGTTTATTGGGCATAGTGCCTAAAACAACACCTTACTTGATAAAAGTGTAAATGCTACCGACCTGTTAGCCCTAGTTCATAGTGAAGCATGTGGGCCCATGTCTAGCTAGGCTAGAGGAGGATATGAATATTTCGTGACCTTACGGATGTTGCATCACGTTATGGTTATGTGTTTCTTTTGAAGAAACACAAATCAGAAACTTTTAAGTTTCGACTCGAAATAGACTAACAGATCGGCTGAAGTATTAAACCGTCACGTTAAGACCGTAATGGAAAATACTTAAGCAATAAGTTTCTAATATACTTGAAAGAGTAAAGTATTCTTTCAAATGAGGACTCCCTCCGGAACACGTCAAAGTGACGGTGTGTCCGAACTGAGTAACCGAATTTTGTTGGACATATTAGGTTAATCATGAGTCGCTCTGAGCTACCATTTCCTTCAACGATAAGCATAAACAGTGCAAGAATTATTTAGAATAAGGTTCCATAATAATCTATTTGACAGACATCATATTAGATATGAACAGAAGGAAACCGGGTTTCACATTCCTGAGTATTTGGGTATGCTGGGCATTCGTTTGGGTGATACCAAACTAAAACCCAAATTGGATAAGTGCCAATTGTAGGTTATCCTAGGGATACCATAAGTATTGTACTTATTCAACTCACTTGAGAACAATTAGATTTTGCTCACCATGCGGTTTTCCTAAGAGAAATACTGATATGCAGTGGTAAGTGGGAGGATAGTAAAACTCGATGAAAATCAGAGTAATATTATTCCAGGCATCGAATCCTAATGGAACACAAAATAGTTCATCAAGGATGAAACTATACCATTAATCTTCGTATACACAAAAACCGCGTATGTCGGAGAGAGTCAGAAAACAACATGGGGTATGGGTTTCTGATCTCACCACGTGAAGATGTTAATCTTTTGAGGTATACCAACTGACACGTATGAGGAAGTGATACAAGGTATCGACTCCCTATTATGACAAAGTGTCATGAGTCCGAATTGGATTCCATGTATATCACCAAGTTTGGATACTAGTTGATGTACCGCAAGGCATTGTGCCTATTGGTACTATAAGTCTTCAAGGAAGACATACATGGATAATGCTTGCTAATGCTGCATGTTTCATGTATGAAATATGGCAGCTTTACGGGAAAATCGCTTTCCTGAAAAGGAAACCTTTTGGAGGATGTTTACAACATTTGTCGGTTTTGTCGTACCAAAACTAGCAAACAAGGTTTGCGGGTTATTCGATCCATGTTTGGATTGAAGCAAGCATTAGGTTCCTGGAATTTTCGTTTTGATGTAATCATAATAGTTTATGATTTAATTCAAAACGAAATGATTCTTGTGTATATAAGAGGTTAGTGGGAGCGCACTGACAATGGCTGTCCTATTAATAAGAATGATAATATGTCATTTCTTGGAAATGATATTCCCATAAAAACTATCAGTGAAAGCTTGGCTTTCGAGAAAACTCTCCGAGAAATCGTACATTGAAAAATATACGCGACCTGATGTCTCATACGCTTTGAGCATATGGATTCACAAACAGGCCAATCCAAGTGATAGTCACTAGATTGATGTTAAGAACATCCGTTAGTATCTTAGAGAACTAAGGATGATATCTTAGTCTATGGAGAAGGAGAACTTGAAGTGACTGGGATCACTGTAGCAAGTTTCCTAAACCGATAAAATGACTATAAGTCGCAAACGGTATTATACAGTTTGAATAACGATACAGTGAGCTGGAAATCTTTCAAGCAAGATACTGTTACCGAATAAACAACAAATGCGGTTTATTGCTGCAGCTGAGGCGGCAATAGAAGCCTTCTGGGTCGATATAAATCTAATTAGATTAGATATAATTCTGTTAGCAGCTAAGCTAGGCTTGAGCACAGGCTAAGGAATTAATGGTCTCATCAACGATCCAGATACATACTTCGATATTCATCTGATTCGTTCGGATCATACATCGTGGCGATGTGATGATCGAATAAATCGCATCAGACGATAATCATGTAAATCCGCTGACGAAAACATTTTCTCCGCAATTTGAGCCAACCGTACATAGTTCGGGTGTCAAGCACTCGAGTGACTGGCTATAGGCCAAGTGGGAGATTGTTGGACAATTATGACCCATAGCGTCATTGTTTGTACAGATCATGGTGTTGTTGTACAAATTAACTATGTGATAAAGGAGATTGCACTCTTATCATTTGTGATTAGATCACCTAGATTTATAAATGATGAGAGGTCCTTGTGATTTGTTCCTGGACGGAGAATGATATGAGACAGTATCAGTCCACGAAGGATAAATCATTAAATATCCCTAGTCAGAGTATTATCGAGATTGGACATCGATAAATACGTAAAAGACTAGTATTACACTTGTGCGTTGTGAGGGCACAACGGCATAGTTCTCATATATTTGGGTATAGGATACTCATGCAAGTGTAATAGGAGGTTGTGTTTTACCGATGGTACGGGAAACAGCTTCGCTCTGGATAAGACCCCCTCGGAATTCCATTGGTAGTATGACTATGTGTCTATGGAAGTCTGAAATCAGGGTAGGTGTATTTGGTCTTAACCTGAGACTTGCACCGCTAATACATACGACAATCAATATACTTTGGTTGAGGTCATCCAAGGCTTTAACCGGTTTCTGTGTACGCTGATTCTGGGTATATCGAGAATCGTAATGTGTTGGGTGTGATGTCAAGACGGAAGTGTCACTCCAGTCATATGGAGATGATGGTCACATAGGATACGGGACTGGTTCTCTTAATGATGCGCAACTATCGGGATATTATGACTAGGTCATGTATATCCGATTATAGAGACTAGTCGCCAGACATCCGACATGTGCTTCGTACGGGGCAGACACAATTCCAGCCCCAAGCCTAGCACGTGATCATCCGATACTGGACAAAAATACGCAATACTATGGTATACTACGCTTGATACAGATCCTTTATTCTTGTAAGGATGTTTCGGGAGAATTGGGGAGGCATGGCACTTTGCTAGAGGCCAACCTTGTCTTGTAATTCGGTATAAAAATGTAGTACGAGGTACTTACGTGTTCGGATAGTCCGAAGACCGAATTTACTGCCAACATATCCGGGGATCTCATGGGTCGCTTCCCAAAGATTCACCGATGACGTATAACTCGCACTCTAAATTAATCTGGGATTAATTAGAAGAGAGAGAAAAATTAATCTGGAATTAATTACGGAGATATTTTATCTGGGATAAAATATCCTTTAAAGAGAGATAACGGTTAATTTGGAATTAATCGAGAAATTAATATATTTGATATATTAAACGAAATTAGATTTCGATGTGGAATTAAAATTAGATTTTAATTCGGGCGAACGAATTAATTTAGAATTAATTCGTTAGCGACGTGAATAGTGACTTCGCTAGGCGTAATCATTTAATTACGACGCAACGGAAAATTCATTAATTTAGAATTAGCGAACCCGAGCACGAGATGATTTGCGAACGCATTCACATTTCGAATTCGAGTGCGGCACGTCAAATCACTAGTCGCATCAAGCATCAAATCACTTGTCACTTTGAGTGATGTGACTTGACAAGTTGATGGATTGAAGTGATGTGAGTGGTTGGGCTTTAATTGTTTGACTTTTGAAAGCCAAATGCACATGAAATGAAATGCAAATTCAAATGTGTGTATAAGGTACACAAATTTGGAATACATTTCACATCTCTCTCTCTCCATTTATTTTTCTTTCTCACGCCCATGGAGGCAAAATGCTCACTGCATTTTCATCAAAATGACGTGAGTTTGGGATGCTTGGAGTGTGATTTTGTCGCAAAATCACAAGTGCTAGCACACTTACGAGATATGCGAAGGTGATAAGGAAGCTCACCAATGAGCCGGGAATCAAACGACGAAGCTTGGAGCTTCAAATGTTGGATCAAAATCTGATTTTTGGAGGCAGAAAATCTGCACAGCAGTGGCGTTTTTGGAGGACAGAATTTCAGTTTTGTTCTTCACCAAATCGTCTCAACCGATCGATGTGAGTATTCCGCTACCTCCGTTGATGTATTCACATATGTTTTTCATGCTTATTATTGATCTTGGGACCTAATTAGAAACCAACAACTTCGATATCTTTTTATAATGCTCGTGAATGTGGGTGGATGTCGCTATCGTTGCATCATCAAAATATTTTATCAAGTGTAATGGTGCTTACAATCTCCATTTTTTTATGATGGCAACCTTTAAAAGTTATGAGCTTTAAAAGTTCCAAATTTGTTGACGATTATAGCTCCCCCTCAACATGTGATTGCCTTTCAATATTGCTCTATAGACACTTAAACAAACACATTAGTACAAATTTGATCCCCTTCAACACTAGGATCGGGGTCGCACAAGTTTCACATGTTTTATCTCATTCTATGATTTCTCTTCATTTGCCATTAGCAAAAAGAATGGAGAAGCAAGGATTAAGCACTAAGATATATAAACTAACATGTACACAAAACATAACAGTAAAATTTATGAACATACACAACTAGTATTTTCTCCTCTTTTTCTATAGAATCTAATATTTATGCATAAATCATCAAAATCATTCAAGTTATACCAATATTTATGTATTTCATTTTCAACCAAGAATGACCATTGACAAGACATATCAAAAGAGTATCCAAAATGATCATATATGTCAATATCAAGTAAAATATTTTTAAGATCAATCTCTCATTTGCCAAAAATATTCAAAAGATAACAATACTCATGCATTTCATATAAATATGCAAATCATCCCAAAGGATCACAAATGTCATATATATGCAATAAAATCAATGTGATACCAATAGAAATATTAATACAATCAAATTATATAATATAGACGATTATTACAATTATGCCTCATTCAGTTTTTGAGCATTCCTAATGATTCAACCACATTATCAATTAACTTGAATTAGACAAACTGTAAAGGTAAAATATAACACAGTGTCATCCGACTGGCTAAGACTAATCAACTGGCCTAGACCCCTCGAATAGGCTTTACGCCTTCTGGTGCATCAACTAGTGTCCAAACTTGGTTGGTGTACATGGAATCCATTTCGGACTTCATGGCCTCTTGCCATAAAGCGGAATCGATATCTTGTATCGCTTCCTCATACGTAGCCGGTTCATTATCCTCAATGAGATTAATATCTACATGAGGTGAGATCAGGAACCCATACCTCTCAGGTTGTTT
The DNA here is from genome assembly GCA_019454045.1 of Zanthoxylum bungeanum. NCBI lineage: Eukaryota > Viridiplantae > Streptophyta > Magnoliopsida > Sapindales > Rutaceae > Zanthoxylum > Zanthoxylum bungeanum. The sequence goes on along the minus strand of SKCR01027151.1, from coordinate 19,493 downwards.
CCTGCTCTCTGCGACCTACGCGGTCCTTGTGTAATAGAAGATTGTGGTACAGTCTCATCCCGGATGGATTGTTCTTGTTCCTTTGGGGATTCTATGCCAGGAACAGTATCACTCCGATTTTCATCGAGTTCTACTTTCCTCCCATTAATCACTGCATTTAGGAATTCCTTCTCAAGGAAAACCGCATGTAGAGCAACAAATACTTTGTTCTCTCGTGGGTGATAGAAGTAATATCCTTTGGTTTCCCTAGGATATCCTATGAATAGGCATTTATCCGATTTGGGTTCAAGTTTGGTACCTTCCAAACGTTTGGCGTATGCCCAGCTTCCACAAATCTTCATGAATGAGAAACCCGGTTTCTTTCCTGTCCATATCTCATATGGTGTCTGTTGTACAGACTTTGACGGAACCTTATTCAAAATAAGAATTGCACTGTTTAATGCATATCCCTAGAAGGAAACATGTAGCTCAGTGCGACTCATCATGGACCTAACCATGTCCAACAAAGTTCGGTTTCTCCGTTCAGACACACCGTTTAATTGCGGTGTTTCAGGAGGAGTCCACTGTGAAAGAATACCATATTCTTTCAGGTAATCTAGAAACTCATTACTCAAGTATTCGCCACCACGGTCCGACCGTAATGTCTTAATACTATTGCCGGTCTGTTTTTCAACTTCGTGTCGAAACTCTTTGAATTTCTCAAAAGTTTCCAACTTGTGTCTCATAAGATACACATAACCATAACGTGATGCATCATCCGTAAAGGTTACAAAGTATTCGTATCCACCTCTAGCCTGGCTAGACATGGGCCCACATACGTCACTATGAACAAGGGCTAACAGTTCAGTGGCGCGTTCACCCTTACCGCTAAAAGGTGATTTAGGCATTTTGCCTAATAAGCAAGATTCGTAGACGTCATATGAACTTGGATCAAATCCATCCAAATACCCACTCTTCGAAAGTGTGGATATGCGAGTCTTGTTTATGTGTCTCAGACGACAGTGCCACATATAAGTTTCATCTTTGTTACTCATTTTGAGCCTTTTGTTTGTTATATTATATGTTGGAGATAGATTTATATTCAAAATATAAAGACCATTATTTGCTACAGCAGTGCAAATTTCTACATCATTTTTATATAAGTAACACCCAGTCTTCCGAAATACAAAAGTATACCCACATTGGGTTAACATAGATACAGAAATAATATTCCTAGTCAAACTAGGAACATAATAACAGTCATTAAGTTCAAGTACATGCCCCGAGGGCAGTTCTAAAACAAAAGTGCCAACGGCCAAAACGGCGACTGGTGCCCCATTTCCGACGCGTAGATCAATCTCCCATGAGGCCAGTCTCCTGCTAATCCGCAGATCCTTCACATCAGTACATATGTGAGTACCACAACCAGAATCAAAAATCCAATTTTTAAAACTAGAAATAGTCATGTTTATTTCAATAACAAACATACCTGAAGCTGGTGCCTTGCCCGCTTTAATCTCCTTCTGGAGCGCCTTGTACTCACGGCAGTCACGTTTCCAGTGACCCCGCTTGCCACACTGGAGGCAAACATCCTGAGATTTGTCCTTAGGCTTCCCAGAAGCCTTTGACAATTTGGCATTGCCCTTTCTTTTATGCTTCTTCTTCTTCACACCTCCAGTCGCCTTGGGCCTAGCCTTCGATGTCTGAGATGTCGAAGCAAAGTGCGCCTCACGCTTGTTGCCCTTAAGCATCTCCTTTTCAGCTTCCTTGAGAATTGACAACAACTCTCTAAGAGTATCATCAGTGTTCATCAGGTTATAGCTTATGATGAACTGTTTCCAAGTGTCGGGGAGAGATTGCAAGATCATATATATGGTAATCTCAGCCTCTAAGACTATCCCCATCTTAGCCAGCTCATCTATGTCAGCAATCATCTATACCACATGGGATTCAACAGACATTCCTAATGACAAACGTGAACGGAAGAGCTTCTTTACTAACTCATATCTCTGCGACCTTCGGTTAGATCGGTGAAGATCGTGCAACCTCGCCAACATGTTATAGGGATCCAAGTCCATGTTCTGTCAACGGAAATGCTGAGTCATAGCAGCTAGCATAATTGACTGAGCAGTTTCACAATCATCGATGTGAGTATTCCAAAGCTCCAGCTCAAGTAGCTCATCAGGTTTGGGCTTAGGCCCAAGAGCTCTCTGTATAGTATATAGCAGCCTCTCGGCTCCAAGGACAATCCTCAGATTCATTTCCCAATCGGCAAAGTTCGTGCCCTTGAAGACATTTTCACCCATGATAATGTCTCGGACATTTCCCTTTCCAGTCATCTTGATTACGATAGTCTAACTATCTAATCAACGATATATGGGTACAGTCTAACTGTTACAAGAAAAATAACATTATATTAGTCCAACTAATAAAATAATTTTGACGAAATAATATGAAAGCGCGTAAAGCTAAGTATCTGAATAAAATTGCAAATTCAATACTAGCCTCCCACTATTTTTATGGGAACCTCTAACCCTCTGTCGAGTACTCGGGAAACCCAGTTTCCTAGTGGGCTAGGATCCCGTAAAATAAAACACAACCTTGACTTTGGCCAACAAGCTGTATGATATTTAACTAGGTAGATCTCGAAGATCAATTGGATCTAATCCAATTCCTAGATCCGGTAGGTGGACATCCAAGTCCGAAACATATGTACAATACATATGCCAATATATCCAATTTATTTGCCTAACCTTTTTCCTCTAAATCAACTAAGCATTGGCTTTGGCACAACAAGCTTAATGATTCCAGTTAAGCGGGACCCATTGACATGGAAAACTTCGTAATCAATGTCGATGGACAATAAGTGATCTTGACTTTGGCCAACAAATCACGACTTGGACAAGACACCGATATGGAACAAAACTCTCATGATTCAAACACATCCGCAATTGACAAAGGTCTTGACTTTGGCCAACAAACCAATGCCAACTTTGGATCTTGAGTAAGAATCACTCAACGGAAGGAAATAACGCTTAATATGTTTTGAGGGTTTTACGCGTAAATTGGCAACCAATTTATTATCTTTGTTAAGGTCTCATCATACACCCTTAAGCATGCATTTCTAAAAGCATAATAAGGTCCGGAAAGTAAACTAATAACGATATGCGGATGGATATTTAAACAGATTGTTCCTAGAACAAATCACTTCATTTCCTCTCCCCGGCTAGCACTATTCTACTTCTACCCAATTACATAATACAACAATAGAAACCTCATTAACATTGAGGGGAATTAGGTGAGAAGAGAATACAAAGAATCAATGAGAGAGAAGGCTGGACACGCAGGTCCAATTTATAAATTCTGAATTTACAACAATTTCTAAAATTGCCTTTTCCCTTCTAATATCCATCCGATATACGCTATTCATTCATCACATCCATATATTCATTCAAGCATTATTCAATCAAACTAATCAAATTAATTATCTTTGAATATTAGTGATCATCCAATGTTCAAACAATGATTTGATTTGCGCGAGTCCAACTCGTTTGAGAATAAGTACTCAAAGTACGAATTCTTGAATTATATCGAACTACTCGTTAAATCTAATTTAAGTCGTATTCAATACTAATTCTATTATTTAATTCCAAATTAAATATCTACACTTTTTAATGCGCTTTAATGATTAAGATTCCAAATCTAATCTAATCTAGTCTCAAAGCCCAACTAACATCCAATGTTCGTTTAATTAAATTCCGATGGGCTTTCAATTGATTTTATAAGGCATGGGCTTTGGTCAATATGGGTCAAACCCAATTACCAAGCCCAATTGAGGAATCACCCTCATATGCCAAAAAACCAATTTTAGCCCATAAGGCCCAATTAAACTTTTAAAGCCCATTTATTACATTTGGACTTAATGGAATGATTTAGGCCCAATTTGGATCCAATCCAATTAGTCTAAACCAATTTGGCCCAACCAAGCCCATTATGCCCAAATATAATAATTTTCAAGCCCAATTCAAAATTAAGCCCATTAATCAAATTTTAATATTCTAAATTTTAAAATCCAATTAACTTAAGTGTAATACATCAATTAATTATCTAAATCCATATTTCCAAAATAAAATTTAATTAATTAATCATGTTCTCATTTGTTCAACTTATGTCCAACAATTTTTGAATCAAAAAATCATCTCATTACATGCAAGGAAGCTCTCGGCCATGATAAGGAATTTAGTCCGATTTCGTTTTTCAATCCGATCGAATTACAAATCGACATTTCCAATTCGTTTCAAGTCATCCAATGATCATCAAAACAAAAAATACCAAGACTTCCAAGGGTAAGGAGTATTCGGCAATACCTCATTTTTGGGGAAAAATTCATCCAATTTGTTTTTCACAAAATGGATCATAAAAAACTCAAAGTCATCCATCCAAAAGCATGCTCAAACAAGTAATTTATTCAAAACATGCTCAAAATCAATTTACCTAAATTTTACCCTAAAATATTTCATGCTTAAACAAGGCTCATTGATACCATTGTTGGTTTCTATTGATGTCCCAAGATCATTTAAGCCACGAAATTGAATGAATACTATAAAGAAATGTGGCGGAAACACACTTACATTGAACGGATTGGATGTGATGCTCAACAAAATTTTCTTTCCCTTCAAGCTACTCCAAGATTCGGCCAATAGAAGCTTTGTTGATGAAGATGATGAAGCTCCAAGCTTTAGGATTCCAAGCTCTAAGATTCGGTTCCCTATCACCTTGTATTTGATCCTTGTTGTGCTAGCAAAGATGAAAGAAAAACAACTCCAAGAACACCTCCAAGGCTCACGGTTTTGCTGTTTTTGGGAGAGAGAAAGTGTTCTATTTTTTTCTTCTTTTATTTAGCTTCAAAAACGTAAAATGAAGAATGGAAAAACAATTACCAAATATTGGTAAATGGTTTACAAAAGTCAAAGAGCATTTTGGCTCCAATTTTGCATTTAATGCCCACACCTAACTCCATCATAAATAGTGACAACATGTCACTCACCAAAAAGTGACTTAGACATCTATCACATATAAATGACAAGTGATGTGACTCGCGATGTGACTTGTGGGCCCCATTCGAATTCAAAATACGAGTGGGCCCACAAACATTTCCGGGCTCGGTTTCGCTAATTCTGAATTAACGAACTTCTGTCGCGACGTAATAATTATGCCTGGCGAAATTACTATTCACGTCGCTAACGAATTAATTCTAAATTAACTCGTTTGCCCGAATTAAAATCTAATTTTAATTCCGCGTCGAAATCCAAGTTCGTTTAATATATCGAATATATTATTTTGTCGATTAACTCCAAATAAATCTTTCTCTCTCTTCAAATAGTATTTTATCCAAGATAAAGTGTCTCTGCAATTAATCCCAGATTAATTAAGTTCGAATCATACGTCATCGGTGAATCTTCGGGAAGCGACCCAAGAGATCCCTGGATATGTTGGCAGTAAATACGGTCGTCGGACTATCCGAACACGTACCTACCTCGTACTACGTTTTTACTGATTTACGAGACAAGGTTGGCTTCTAATAAAGCGCCATGCCTACCCAACTCTCCAGAAATATTCTTACTGGAATATACGATCTATGTCAGGCGTAGTATACCGTAGTATTGTGTATTGCGATCCAGTATCAGATGTCACGTGCAAGGCCTGGGGCTGGAATAGTGTCTGCCCCGTACGAAGCACATATCGGATATCAAGCAACTAGTCTCTTTGAATCGGATAATCATGACCTTGTCATATTATCCCGATGGTTGCAACACAATAGTGAACCAGTTCTGAATCCCTGCGTGATCATCATCTCCATATGTCTGAAGTGATACTTCCATCTTGATATCACATCCAATACACTACGATTCTCAATAAACCTAGAAGAGGCATACACAGAACCTGTTAAAGCCCTGGATGACCAAAACCAAAGTTTACCGATTGTCGCAAGTACTAGCGATGCAAGTCTCAGGTTAAGACCAAATACATATACCCTGAAGCGGACTCCCATAGACACATATACATACTACCAATGGGATTCCGTGGGGTTAATCCAGAGCGAAGCTGTTTTCCATACCATCGGTAAAACACAACCTCCTATCGCACTTGTATAAGTATCCAATACTTAAATATATGAGAACTATGCCGTTATGCCCTCACAACGCGCACAAGTGCAATACTAGTCTATTCTGCATTATCGATGTCCAATCTCGATAACACTACCACTAGGGATATTGAATGATTAAATCTTTAAGGATTGATACTGTCTCATATCATCTCAATCCGGAATTAATCATAAAGACTTCTACCATTTATATATCAAAGTAAATAAATTACAAAACGGTAAAAGGCAATTTCATTACAACATAGTTAATTTTGTACAAAAACACAATGTCTTTTACAACAGTGACGCTATGGGTTATAACTGTCCAACAGTTGTCTCGTGATGGCTTCAACAAAGACACCCACAACGTCAATCTAATGCACATAAAAGCAAAAAGACAGGAAAAAAAAAAGATAAAAAGTTAGTGACTAAACTAGTGAAACTTCTTATCCAAGTTAGTACTTGTTTTTTTTTCTTTCTAATTTTCCAAATAAGTAAATTCTTCGATTATTTTTACCATTCTCCATATACACAATCAACAAAGTATTAATCAGCTCATCGTGCCCACAATATTCATAAGTCTAGTTCAAAAGAGAGTAATATTTTTGTCCTAAAGTTATATCAGAATTCACACACTTTTAAGCAATGGAATATTTTTTTTGTTTTTTTTTTTATTATTTATATACAATATATTCCATCCATATAGCGAGCTTTGGGCCAATGACTCCCAAACCAGTTGGCTTTAGGGCACTAGGTGTTAAGACACCCTTAAAGACTTAATTACTCGGATTTCATATATATATTTTTTATAACATCTTCAATCCATGTAGCGAGCTTTGGGTCAGTGACTCCCAAACCAGTTGGCTTTATGGCACTAGGTGTTAAAACACCCCTACGGACTTAATTACTCGGATCTCATATGGTTTTTTTTTTATTTCATCGCTTTGTTTAGATGCTTCCTATAATTAAACTAGAGCACTGAATATTAAAAACTTTTCAATTACAACTCATGTCCGTATGTTACCATGCATATTGATAATACCTGTCAACTGAACATATGAAGATCCAATTTAATCAGTTTTATGGAGAATTCAAAAATTAAATAATTCAGAAGGAAATAAACAAAAATTAACTTGTTAAGAAATATGTTGAGATATGTCTCAGAAGTGGAAATTCCTTACACAGTCATCTCACACCAATTTAAACTGATTTAGTCAAGTTAAAAACATAAAATATTTTTTTAATTTTTTTCTAATTTTTTTGAATTTTTTGAAAATTTTTGACTAAAAATCAAATAAAAATAACACAATAAAAACAAGATACTAGTCAACTATTCCCCTCACCCAAACCTAATTGAGACATTGTCCTCAATGTCTTAAAAGTAGAAGAAGAGTTTATAAAACAGTACCTGGTTAGCTGAAATTCTACATCGAAAATGAAAATTAAAAGTTAAGATCCAGATTTATCCGACTCTTCTTTCCACGATCATTATCAGACCAGTTTATCTTCGAAATGATAGGGTCAATTTGTGGTTCAAAGGCTAAAATTTGGTCAATTAAATCATTGGTAGTTCTGGCAGTGAATAGCATTTCTTTTACAGGTTTTGATACGAACCCATTTCTCCGGGCATCATTAAGAAACACACAAGGAAAATCATAAAATCCATCAACGTTAAACAATCCAATCGGTTTCTGGTGTATGTTCAGGTTCACCGAAGATAGTACTATAAAAATTCCTCCATCGTACATAAGCCATCTGGCAAAGCAATAAAAGCATCAGCACAGTTAATCATTTCCACAAGTCGTTTGGACATACCTGGCACGATAAGTTCCTCTCCGTTTGATGGTCCTATCAGATTCGCCTCTGCCAATGGTTTTGGGATGATTCCCAGAACTTGACTACCTCCTTCCTGTACGGCCCTTAAAACGTACCCCATTAATCCAAGATTGCCACCGCCATATACTAAGTGCATATTCCTTTCAGCTATGACTTCACCCAATTCATGTGCTGCCTCAACATACTCTGGTTTAGAACCAACACTAGTACCTCAAAACACACAGATGTTTACAACTCGTCTTCTTGAAGTTGCTTCCATTTTTTTTTATTTCTTTCTCAAATCTGGATGTCTTCAAGAGTGCAATGATGAGCTGAATTTATAGATCCTGAAAAAGGGTGAGTAATAATAGCGATAGTACCTACCAAATGACAATTATTAGCTAAATAGTAAAATATTTCGTGAAAGTCAAAAAGTATGGATCTTGTCGGAGAAAATAAAAGAAAATAACAAAACAAATCACAATTATTAGATAGATACAAAGAGAAAATAATATTTACAGGAAGTAACTGCTTGAATGTCGTCTATGAGTCAGGGACAAGCTTCCCATCCAATTTTCTTATAAATCGGCAAATATGGTCTTTTAGAGTCAGATTCCTGAGACTTAAATGTTGTCTTTCTTTTCGAAATTGTGTATATAACATGTGAATTGCATGATGCACATATCCACTGGAATGCATCTCAAGAGTCTTAGATATGTCATCTAAAGACTCCTTACTCAAGCCATCCCTAATGAATTTAATTTTATCTTCACGGTTATCAGACATCATTCCTAGAGAACGACAACGAGTATTACATGTCATGCGTGCACATTTATAGCAAACACCCATTCTTTTAGCTCTTTTTTTTTCATAGGTGCTTCTTCCTAAACCAGGCAGATATGATACAAAAGAGTCAGAGGACTCACCTGCCAATCGGACCTGTGCTTCAATAATTCAACGAATGTCAGTAGGAATACCTTTGATCATCAAAAGTCTCATTCGTTCCATGCGAGCTTTGTAGACTTTCATAAGAGAGTTTTGAGGGAGAGAAGGAAATTGCTTGTGAAGATTTGCGAGAACCTCTTCCATCCTGAAATGTAACTTTACCTATAAAAATTAAACACACAAAAAATAAAACACATCAAATCTGAATATATACACAAATTACATGGGTTGCCTCCCTGCTAGCGCTAAGTTTAACGTCATCGGCTAGACATGACTGCCCGAACGTTAAGCTGGATCTGAAAGTGTCACACTTTCTTTTTATCACTCAAATGATTCACCCCAGTAGTGCTTGACATGTAGGCTGTTTACCCTGAATGTATTGTTGGATTTGGGGTTGTATATCTCAACAACTCCGTAGGGTAACACCTGAGTAATCACAAATGGACTTGACCACTTTGATTTCTGCTTTCCAGGGAAAAGTTTCAACCGTGAATCATATAACAACACCTGCTGCTCTGGCTCCAGTTGTCTGCGCACTATTTTTTATCATGCCATTTCTTCTTCTTTTCTTTGTACAATTTGGCATTCTCATAAGCATGTAGGCAAAATTCCTCCAATTCGTTGAGTTGGTGGAGTCATTTTTCTCTTGCTGCTTCTAGATCAAGATTTAACTTCCTTATTGCCCAGTACACTTTGTGTTCAAGCTCCACTGGCAGATGGCATGTTTTCCCAAACACCATTTGATATGGGGACATATCAATGGGTGTCTTATAAGCTGTCCGGTAGGCCAATAATCCGTCATCCAGTTTTTTAGATCAGTCATTCCTTATTGATCTAACGGTTCTCTCCAAGATTCTTTTGATCTCCCTATTTGAAACTTCAACATGTCCATTTGATTACTGATGGTAGGCAGTGGCAACTTTATGAGTAACTTCATATTTAGATAGGAGTGCATCGAAATATCTGTTGCAGAAATGTGTGCCTCCATCACTGATAATCGCCCGAGGTGTTCCAAAGTGAAAATATTCCTTTTAAGGAATTATATCACCACTTTTGAATCATTTGATGGCAGTGTTATTGCTTCAACCCATTTGGAGACGTAGTCTACTGCAACTAGTATGTACAAGTTTCTGAATGATGGAACAAAGGGTCCCATAAAATCAATCCCCCATACATCAAATATCTCCACTTCCAGAAAGTTTTGCAGAGGTCCTTCATTTCTCCTCAAAATATTTCCCGTTCTCTGACACCTGTCATATTGAAGAGCAAATAAGTATGCATCTTTAAATGGAGTGGGCCAGAACAAACCTGATTGTAAGACTTTGGCTGTAGTTTTATTCCCGCTGAAGTGTTCGTCGTATGGTGATGAATGACAATGCTGCAGAACACTATTGACCTCTTCATGTGGAACACAACGTCTCAGTAATTGATCAGCACAACATTTGAACAGGTACGGTTCATCCCAGACATAGTGTTTGACTTCTTTGAAAACTTCTTTCATTGCTAATGTGTTCATTCCAACGACCATTTTTTCAATACTATATAGTTTACATAGCCAGCATACCAAGGGACATTGTGTTGTTTCATGGAAATTAACTGTTCATCTGGAAAAGTTTCTTTGATTGTCAGTTCGTTGCCAACTGTTTCTCCATTCTCGAGCCTCGATAAGTGATCTGCCACTTGGTTTTCTGTCCCTTTCCTGTCTCAGATCTCTACGTCAAATTCTTGCAGCAGAAGCACCCAACGGATCAATCTGGGCTTGGCATCTTTCTTCACGATCAAATATTTTATTACTGAATGATCTGTGTAGACCACCACTTTGGGACCCATCATATAGAAGCGGAATTTATCAAAATTAAACACAACTGTGAGTAAGTTCTTTTCAGTGGTTGTGTAGTTGAGTTGTGCTTCATTCAGAGTTCTGATACCGTAATAAATGGTATGGAAAATTTTTGCTTTGCGTTGTCCCAAAACTGCACCTACAGAAAACTCACTAGCATCGTACATCACCTCAAACGGAAGGATCCAGTCCGATACTACTATGATGGGGGCAGAAACCAGCTTCTGTTTTAAGATCTCAAAAGCTTCGTGGCATTCTTTGGTGAAGTTGAAAGGTACATCTTTCTCTAGAAGATTGCACAGAGGTTTAGCAATCTTGGAGAAGTCTTTGATAAATCTACTGTAAAAGCCTGCATGTCCGAGAAAACTTCGAATCCTTTTGACGGTTATTGGTGGAGGTAGTTTTTCAATTGTCTCAATTTTTACTTTATCTACCTCACTTCCTTTTTGTGAGATCTGATGTCCCAGGACAATACCTTCATGTACCATGAAGTGGCATTTCTCCCAGTTGAGTACCAGGTTGGTATCTTCGCACCTTTGTAACACATTTTCCAGATTTTGCAAGCAGTGGTCGAAAGAGTCTCCAAACACAGAGAAATCATCCATGAAAACCTTCATACTTTGTTCCAGCATGTCTGAGAAGATGGCCATCATGCAACGTTGAAATGTGGCAGGAGCATTACATAGTCCAAATGGCATTCTGCGGAAAGCAAAAGTACCATACGGACATGTAAAAGTGGTTTTCTCCTGATCTTCTGGGGCGATGGCAATCTGATTGTACCCCGAGTATCCATCTAGAAAATAATAGAACTCATGTCCCGCCAATCTGTCTAGCATCTGGTCAATGAATGGTAACTGGAAATGATCTTTCCTTGTTGCTTTGTCCAGCTTCCTGTAGTCTATGCAAACTCTCCATCCAGTCACCTTTCTTATTGGAATCAGCTCGTTCTTTTCATTTGTGACTACAATTATTCCCCATTTTTTTGGCACACATTGCATAGGACTCACCCAAGTGTTGTCAGAGATGAGGTAGATGATGCCGGCATCCAACCATTTGATAATTTCTTTCTTCACGACCTCCTTCATGATTGGATTTAGTTTCTGTTGATGCTCCACTGTAGGTTTGTACTCGTCGTTCATCATAATCTTGTGCATATAAAATGATGGACTAATACATCGAATGTCTGTTATAGTCCAGCCAATGGCTTTCTTGTGTTCTCGTAACACTCTCAGTAACTTATCTTCCTGCTCCAATGTTATTGAAGAAGAAATAATCACAAGTAATTCAGAAGAGTTTCCTAAGAATGCATACCTGAAATGGCTCGGAAGTAGCTTCAGTTCTAGTTGCGGTGGTTCTTCAATCGAAGGCTTGATTCGCTTCTTTTTTGGTAGTTCCAAACTTTCCACATGTGGTATTGATTTGAAGCGAAAGGGTCTGTCAAGATAGTTGATACATTCCAGAATTTCATCATCTAACTCACTGTCAGTCATGTTGGCGATGCAAGTTTCAAGTTTATCCGTGGGAAGTTGCATTGTATCAGTATCATGGATGATACTATCTACAACATCAATTCTGAAACATTCCACCTCCTTTTCATCACTCAGCAATTTCATGGCTTTGAAAACATTGAAGGTAACTTCTCGGTCCTGCACTTTCATTGTTAGTTCTCATTTTTGTACATCAATAACAGTTCGACCTGTAGCCAAGAATGGTCTCCCGATGATGATAGGTACATCTTTGTATTCTTCCATGTCAAGGATAATGAAATCTGCTGGAAGAATGAGTTTGTCGACCTTGACCAGCACATCTTCAACTACACCTCTCGGAAATGCGAGTGTTATATCAGCAAGTTGCAGAGAGACTGAGGTGGGCATTACTTCTCCAATCTGCAGTTTCCTGTAAATCGAAAAAGGCATCAAATTAACACTAGCACCTAGATCACACAAAGCTTTACCAACGTAATGTTCTCCTATGGTGCATGGGACGGTGAAACTGCCAAGATCTTTCAACTTTGGGGGAAGTTTCCTCTGAATGATGGCGTCGCATTCTTCTGTCAATGCTATTGTCTCGTAATCTCCCAATCTCCGCTTTCGTGACAAAATGTTTTTCATGAATTTGACATAGTTGGGCATTTGTTCCAACGCTTCTGCAAATGGAATGTTGATATGCAGTTTTTTTAAGACCTCCAAGAATCGAGCAAATTGCTTGTCCAGTTTGTTTTTCTGGAGACGTTGTGGAAAAGGTGGAGGTGGAGTGAATCTTTCTCGATCATTTTCTTTTTCTTTTTTTTCCTCCATCTGTGGTTCTGTTTCTTTTGGAACTTCCTCAGTGGATGCCTTGATTCCAACATCTTTGTTGATTTCAGTACCGCTTTTCAAAGTAATGACTTGACATTGCTCCTTCCATCGGTTCCTTGGATTTGGTTTTGTGCTGCTAGGAAGATTACCTGGCGGTCTGTAACTCTGAGCATTGGCCAGTTGTCCTATTTGATTTTCCAGTGCCTTTATAGAAGCCGATTGGCTTTGAAATATAGCATCGTATGTTGCTTGTTGCTTTTTGATCATCTCTGCAATCCATTCTTTTATATCTGGTTCTTTCTCATACTCCTAGCCTTTATTTTGTTATTGGAATCCAGGTGGTGGATTGTTCTTTTGCCTTGAATTATTGCTCAATGCGGAATTGGGATGATTTCTCCACCCTGAGTTGTAGGTGTTGGAATATGGATTGTTCTCATGTCTGTTGAAATTGTTGACATAATTCACCATCTCATCATGTTGGTTTGTTTCTGGTGCTCCTCCATATGGTGAACTTGCAGATCCAATATTGCCTTGCATGCTAAGAGTTTCCATAAATTTGCATATCTGATCCAGCTTGGCATTCACTGCTGTGTTAGCTCCAACTTCATAAATTCTTGCGATTCATTGAAGCATGCTCCTTTCTGTTGGCCACAAATAATTATTGTTGGTCATTTATTCAATCAAGTCCCAAGCCTGATCTTCTCCTTTTTCCATTAAAGCTCTGCCAGCCGCAGCATCAATTATGGTTCTCATCAGTCCAGAAAGTCCATTGTAGAAGGTTTGGACTTGTAGACACTTTGCAATCTCATGATGATGACATTTCCAGAGAAAATCCTTGTACCTTTCCCAAGCTTCGCAGAGGCATTCTGAGTCATGTTGTACAAAGGATGTGATGTCATTCCTCAGCTTTATAGTTCTGGTTGGTGGAAAGTATTTTGCAAGGAATTTGGTGGCTAGAGTGTTCCAAGTTGTGATGGAACCTGCTGGTAGTGAATGTAGCCAAGCCTTAACTCTCTCTTTCGAGGATAATGGAAAAACACGCAGTCTCATTGGTTCTTCAGCCGCTCGGTTATAATTGAATGTGCCGCAAACTTCCAGGAAGTTGCTGATGTGGGCATTAGGATCTTCAGTTGCATTCCCCCCAAACTGAACTGACTGTTGTATCATCTGGATGCATGTTTTGATGTCACACGCATTTGCTGGTAAGGGAGGAAGTACAATACATGAAATGAAGCCGTCAACCACCGGAATAGTTTTGTCTCGAATGGGAATTGGTGGTGCAACCTTCAAAGGCTCATGTTCCATATTGATCAGTGCTTCTTGACCTTCTCGTCTTTCCCTTCTCAACTGTCTGATTGTTCTTTCAATTTCTGGGTCAAGCAGTCGAATTTCAAAGCTTCTGGTTCTTCTCATGAACCTAAAACACAATAAAATTGAAATAATAAATAAAAAGAAATTAGACACAAGTAAATAAGTCCCCAGCAACGGCGCCAAAAACTTGACCGGTGTGATCACACACGTATAACGCAAGCGCACGTATCGTTCAAGTAGTATAAAATGTATCGATCCTACAAGGACTTAATACCTTAGCTATTAATTTATGAAGCCAAATGTTTACGAGTATCTAATAGATTGGTTGTTTGATTGGATGGTGACTTTAAACTAAAACAAGTAAATAAAATAGCGTGAAAGTAAATGAAAGGAAAATTCAATATTATTAAACTATCCAGGGTTGTGAATTCTTCCAATATCTTTTAAAGATGAAGTGGTTATCTCACGTTTGTGCAATATAACGGTTTATTAACCTCGAACAAGAATTTATGCAAAAGCTTCTTCCGATGGCCAGATGCAAATACCCAGTATAACCCAATTAATCATATTTCTATGTCAACTAAGTTATCTGAATTCATTAAGATTAAGTTCCAATTATGGCTACCCCCGCCCGACATGTATATTCATATCTTGTAAGGAAATCTATTAAGGGTTATCTATCCTTAAGGGAGATCGTGAGCTATCGAGTCTAAGGTTGAAACCTAAAATCTCTTTTCTAAGTTCAGTTTAAGTTTACCAAATCAATCTTATTAATGGCCAATTAACAAGAAGCATTAAGCTTAAGGCTCAATAAATAAACCTTTATATTACCCAAACCGTAAAATAACCCCTTATAAACCGATGATATTGGAATTCATCACAACCCCAAATAACGGATTTAGTTACAACACATATCTAGGACTAGTAAAAACTTAAATAAAGTAAATGACATAAAGTAAAAGCTGGAAATTAAAATGGTAAATAAAACAATAAAGAAAATGTTGGGGTTAGAGGATCCACATTTATTACTTCTATTTTAGATATCTCCCTTATTATAATATATTAACTTTTCATGACAATTACCAACCTACCATATAGGTGGTATCCCGATTAAGTCAAATTTATAATTAATTCCAACCGACCATAAAGGCGGTATCCAATTTAGTCAGGTTAAAATCAATTTAATTAAGTCCAACCGACCATAAATGTGATATCTCATTAAGTCAGGTTTTAAATAGTTTATATATTATAATTAAGGGAGATTAATCTAAATATTAGTAATAAAAGCTTATCCTTTTACCCCAGCAAAAGAGAGTTACCTCCTCATACTAAACAGTAAAAATAAACACTGAAAAGTAAAATAAAGAAAGTACTATTGCGTAAAGTAAATAAAATTAAATGCAGAAAGCTGTAAATAAACAAACAAGATACAATTGTAGGGCACAGAAATCGGCGACGCTGTCCCGGGCTCGCGGCCCGGTCGGGAGTACGGAGTAGCCCACGGGGGACTAAACCAGAGAAATAAAATGGAGTCACCACCCAACGTGAACTGGGAAATGATTTAAGGCCGCACTCACCCCTCGCAAGGGAAGACCTTAAACCGTTGGGTTCAGAATGGTCCCTTACTTATACCAATTGTAATGAAAAGATTTATGCAATAGTATAACCAAGTCTTATCCAGCACATGCAAGATAATTTAATCAACACACAAGTTTGCATACCCATGAACATTAATAGACACAATGGAAGCATACTACATTAAAGAAGGGATATTTAAGCACATGATGCAGAAAGGAATAACCAAAGAGGCAAATATACATGAAACATGATAAAGGAACCTGTCCAGTGTGTGCGCGTTCGAGTAGCGTTCGTAAACACGTTCGAATGGGGTAAGGCCGAGTGCATGCGTTCGAGTAGCGTTCGGAAACGTGTTCGAACGAGATCAAAAAAAAGACATCTATAATCACATAAACACATGCATGAGTGTTTCCCCTAGCGGTACGTGGCGTTGTATCCCAAGTACAGACCGCACTACCGTCCATTCGGATTCGGCTACGGAATTTACGTCTGGGTTTCCATCTGATATACCACGAGAGGAAACACTCAATTACTAACCCAATATTGACGTACATGAAACATGATAATGCATATAACCATAAATAACCGAAGAGACAAACATGTGAAACAATGAAGAAAGATAAATAACACAAAATAAATGTGGAACAATGAAACAACAATAAACATAAATTAAATGCGAAATAATAAAAGACTAATAATACGAAATAAATGCGGAATAATAAATATGTGACCAAAGAATTTGGCCGTTTTCAATGTAGGAATTCGCATACCCGTATTCCACGTCCAACCGAGCATGCCGTTTCCAAGACAACAAAATAAAATATAATAAAGGGTGCCCTCAGGTCTTACCTTTTAAGTCGCTTCTTGGAAGTGCGTTACGTGGTCGTCGGAAGGGTTAACGCTCTGTAACTTTTCCGGTTCGCTGGTTCAATGTTTTCCTTCGTTGTTTCGCTGTTTGGGCCGTTGTTTTCTCTGTTTTGTTGCTATTTTTGTCGCTATTTTTGGACTATTTTCAGGGAGTTTTGGGACTGGTTTTGGGTGATTATGGTCACGGTTTCAGGGTTATTTTTGTTATTGGTTTGGCAGCTTGATGAGGGGCTGTTTTGAGGGCTGCGTGGCTGAAGGTCTTCACGTGTGCATGGTTTAACGTGGCCTTTGTTTTGTTTGGTTGTTGAGAAGGGCTGCGTGTTTCTTGAGAGCAGTCAGTGTGGGAGTATTTGTATTGTGAGGGGGGCAGGTTGATTTGTGTAGAGTTTGATGGGCAGTTAGTTTATGTGAGAGGCGTTGGTTTGATGGGCTCATGTGAAGCTTATTGTATTCGGTGTGGGGGCAGTGGACCGTGAGTGTGTGTGGCTTTGTTGGTAAAGTGGCGTGGCAGTGCCTAAAGTGAGTGGGTTGAGTGGTCGTATGCGTGAAGGTGGTTGATTAATGAGGAGTTGTGGGGCTGTTTGCGTGTCAAGGATTTAGGGTTTAGTTTGGTCGGTTGGTGAGTGGCGTGTGAGGCTAAGGTTTTTTGTTTTGCTGAGAGTGGCGTGAGTCTTTAACGTGTGTGAGTTACATTAGGGTTTATTGGCTTTGTTTGTTTGTGAGCAGGCTGTGAAGTTTATTGTGTGGCTGTGTATCTTCGTTTGGTGAAGGTTGCTGCCGAGAAGGAAAGGAGAACTAAGGGAGAGTCGAAAGCCTGAAGAGGAGAACTAGAGTTTTTATTATTTGTTATTGCCGTGAATGAGCTCTAGGGTTCAAAGGTTTGGTTTGTGTGTCTTTTTATAAGAGTGGGTTAGGGTTTTTCTTGTATGGGTAGGAAACAAAGATTGTGCAATAATGAGGAATAGTTAATTAATTTGTTATAAGGAAATGATTTGTTTAATTTAGGAAGGTGGTTTATTTAGTTTAGGAAAGAGATTTACTTAATTTAGGAAGGAGATTTGATTTGATTTATTGGATTTGATTTAATTTAATTTTATTTGATTTAATTTGTGACATGTGTTGTAAATGTTTTAATTATTTGGATTGGGCTTTGGTGGGCTTTGTATGATGTGGGCGTGTGGCTTGGATGAATGGGCTTTGGATGGGTGCGGGGGGTTTTGGGCCGAGCCTAATAGTTAACACAGAGACCAATCGAGCGATCCCGAGGCTAAACAATTGAATTAAATCTGGCAAGGTATTTATTTTTGAATTTTCCCTTCCGATGTCTGTTTCCCGCAACTTCCGTAACTTATCGGGTAGTGCCTCCATACGAGGCTCATCATCGGGCTTCATGCAAAAATGCAGTGCCTACAACAATCTTCTTAGTATTCTTAAGGAATTCCCCAGAAGAATGTATGAATTTTCCTTCTGAATTCAACTTTTATTTATAGCCAAAAATCTGCCCCGCGTGTCGCGATACAAACCACCTTGCGCGTCGCGATGCTCCGTTGATTCGATGAGATCGTGACACATGGCGTCGGCAGCGTCGACAACTGAATTATTGCTTCAGCGTCGCGACGCGTATGTGCTTGGTGTCGCGACGCGTGCACAGTAAATGTCGGCAGTAGGAGATGATGACACGTTTCAGGCGCACATTAGCAAGACTACTATGATGTTGACACGTGGCAGGCGCATGTTAGCATATGCGCATGATAATAAGTTTCTCTGATTTTGACACGTGTCCGGCACACGTTAGCTGTGCATGATAGCAGGCAGCGTATTTTAGCAACGGCGCATTTTAGCAGGAAATTTATATTTTTGCCCTTTTTGTCCGTTTTTCAATGTCTTAGCCCCGAATTGCTTCCAGAGAATCCTGTTATTTTATTTATCTACAAAATAACACAAAACACATCAAAATATTCACAAAAATCAAGAAACTATACAAAATATTAAGTAAAAGTGATGATAAATACTGATATATTTACCGTTTATCAGATATGCAGTTGTGGTTCTGTGCAATCGCAATGTTCATGTAAAATTTAAAGGAAAATTTTATAGGACAGATGTGAGACCTACCATGTTTTATGAAATAGAATGTTGAGTAATAAAACATCAATATATCTAGAAAATGAGGATAGTTGAGATTGTAATATTTAGATGGATGTGTTGGTGGATTAGAAGAGATGGAATTAAAAATGAAGAAATTAGAAAGAAAGAAGAGGCAATATCGATTGAGGAGAAAAAGAGATATATAAGACTAAGGTGATTTTGGTATGTACAACATACACCCTTAAGTGTTTGATGAGAGAATGAGAGTAAATTTGGTATTGCCTAATGTCAAGCTAGATAAGAGAAGACATAAACTGACATGGAAAAAATTATAAAGAGATATCAATACGTTTCTAAGTTGAATGAGATAATGAATAGATCATAATGAAATCAAGTAATTCATATGATCGATCTCATCTAATTGAAAAAAAAAAAAAATTGGTTTGGTATGATTTGGTGTGTGAAGTAAACTGACTGTATTTAATGTTAATATTTGTGATTGACCTGCTAAGAATACAAGAATAGATGAACAAATTAATTATAACCAATAATTAAGTTAATCGGTATATGAATTTCGAAGGAAATTCACCTGAAAACAAAAAGAATATATAAATAAGAATTTCATATA
>SKCR01027150.1:0-133299 GCA_019454045.1 Zanthoxylum bungeanum | reverse complement strand
TTCATCGGATCAGAGAAGTGAGGAGGATTTTGACAGTCAGCAAGAGATGGATACTGGCTGCGAATTGAGAGGGCCAGTGTCTGATTATGATGATGATCATGCACACTACAGCCACAGCAGTGAAGATGAAGATGAAAATGAAGGCGAGCCATTGAGTGAGATAGAAGAGTGCTTCTTGAGACAGTTAGATGAGCACCAAGATGTCAGAAATAGATTCTTAGAGCAACCAGTGGATGATAAGCAGGGGGAGTGTTCAAGTCCTAGGAGGTTCTCAAGGTTGAATCCCGAGTCTGGTATCTCATTTACAGATATCAAAAAAGAGAAATCTAGCTCTTCCACAAGTGATGCAGAAGACTCAGGATCAAGTTTGGTTGCTGTAGAACGAAAGATCTACACACAGAGCTGGTCGCAAGGATGTGAAAATGCCAATGATATGGAGATTGTTGACAAAGCAATGGACTCCATTTTACCTCTACTATAATGTGTGTCTAATAGATGTGTCTGACAACGGATTTATTCTCAGTGTTAGTGAAAAACACTTGTGTAGATTTTGTTTGCTCTCAACACCATGATTGCTTCTGTATATTGATACCGTGTGAATTTTGGGTGCTTGAACTGGGACGGGGTTAGGTTTATGGTGGATTGTGAGTCATGGTTCAGCTTAGGGCTGAACATCTTCTGTTTCTGTTGTTGTTGTAGTTATTCAAGATTTCTAGTGTCATATTCAGAATTAATAATTTTTAGGTATCTGTTAAATAGTCATGTGAAATTCTGCTTCTTAAGAATTTGATGATGCTCTATATGTAGGGATGGTGGAAAAAAAAAAACCCAAGCCTGGGGAATTCGGGTTCGATTTCGCAAACAAAAAGTGTCTGAGCTCGGATAGTTTATATTAAGAATATTTTTAAGTTAAATATTTAATTTTTAAATTAAATATATGCATATAGCGAAAACATTTAAATTTTTAAAAAAAATTAAAAAAATTAACAAAAATACATCATTTAATGGCTTGAGACCAACTTGGAAGCAAAGACTCGAGTTGGACTTGGTAAAGTGATGACCGGTCAATATATCTATATTTACTACCATCTTATCTTGTATTTTGTGGGTTATTTCGAGTCTTATGAGTGTTTTGATGTGTTTTGTGTATGTTTTGTATGTCCATCTGAAACTATGACTAAAACAGACTTATCGAGTGACGAATCGGTAAATTGGGAGCGAAATCGGGCACTTTCCAGACTTCAGGATGCGCATTGCGATGCGTCCATTTGCGTCTCGACGTAGCGCAATGTAATTTTGAGGCAGAACTTAATATTTGTTCTGCGTCGTGACGCAGTTCAATGCGTGTCGCAAAGCTTGAGTAAAACAGCCAGCGCCCGATGCTGGACCATGCGCATCATGACGCGGCCATGATTCTTGGCACGTGAGGAACTCCTGCTACTTAATAAGGAAAGCTCTCTTTAGCCCCTATATAAGAATAAGTTCGTCCAAACCCTAAGGGGACATACTTTTGGAGACCACAAGGCAGAAAACAACACTCAGAGCAAGGCAAGAACTGAAGATTCAACCAGAACTAAAGATTGAAGAAGACGACCTCAATACAAGTTCTTTCTATCCTTTATTTCTTTCAGTTATATTTATGAATTATTGGCTTGCAATAATGATTGGATTGAGTTTATTGAATATCATGTGTAGCTAAATAATTAATTTAGGGTTGTAATGGATCTCAAGCACAATTATTTAATCTAAATTTGCATCTTTTTACTATTTTGGGTTTGCTATTGGATTATTTATTATTTTCTGTGTTTAATGCGTTTTATTGTCTGACCAACAATAGAATAGTTGTAGTAAACTCCTAGGAATTTGGAAAAGGGAATTTGGGTTTAGCCTTGGGAATAATAGCGTGTGATCTCATTCTGTTGAATAGATTTTTGTGTATGATAGAAATATACATGCAGGGCATGCATAGCCAATATTAGAACCATTTCTTAATGAGTTTGACTTAAATTAATTATTAAAAAAATATAGATAATTGAATTAAATTAAACATTTCTACCTGACCATCGAAAGAGGCTTGTAAATAATTTAATGTTCTATGTTAATACTCAGTAACAATGACCCAATTGAATGAAAAGTAAAATAATCCCTTATTTGCGTGGTTAGATGAAATTACACCCCTAAGTTCTTCTTTGGCATAACCCTTTCCAAAGTTGTTAAATTTTCTATTTACTTAGATTTTCAGTTATTTAGCTTAATTAAATCTATCATCTTCAATTGTTTAGTTTTAGCAAAGTAAGGTTAGTTTTAGTATTCATAAGTCCTTGTGGGATAGATATTTATTATAATACTTGAGCGATACGTGCTATTGCGTAACGTGTGAAAATCACGATCACGTTTTTGACCCGGTTGTCGGGGACTTAATATTAGGATGAACTTTACTTGCTTAACTAAACGCTATTTTTTTTTTTATCTTTTTCGTCTTTATCTGTCTTTGTTTTATTTTTTCTTTCAGGTAGTTGAATGGGTAGCCACAACATATCATAGACAACCATCCACCCGAATCACTTTACGTGGCACACCCAATTCTTATTAGGGATATGATGATATCAATAATAGATGGACTCATATCTTGTATAGTCCTACCCTCTCACCAACACTTTTGATATCAAAACCTATATCCAGATGATACAACAATCAGTGCAGTTCAGGAGTGGCCCGAATGACAATCCTAATGCCCACATACGTAGCTTCTTGGAAGTCTGCAACACATTCAACTTTAATATAGGGGCAGAAGAAGTAGTTCAACACCTTCATATAAGGTGCCTCCATTCTCATGTCATCACATGGACGATCCCGAATCAAGGTCGCCATACTATTATAGAATAGACCGCAGCTATAGATAAACCACAAACAAAGTACCCGCTTGTTTGGTCTCTATGGACTAATTTCAGACTTGAATCCTCTTGTGTATGACACTCATATACTAAGTCTATATGCACATGAGTAATCAAAGGAAAATGAATAATGCATCTTTCATTTTATAACAAATAATATCGTTTACATTACATGAAGCTGTAGGGCATATATCCTAATAATCTCCCACCTGCATTAGAGAAAATAATACATGTCACGTAATCCTAGACTATCTAGGTAACCTTCAAACACTTTAGCCGACAAGGTCTTTGAAAATGGATCTGTCAGGTTCTCTGCGGATGCAATCTTCATGACATAAATATCTCCTCTTTGCACTATCTCCCAGATGAGATGATATTTTCTCTCTATATGTTTTCCCCTCTTGTGGCTTCTTGGTTATTTGGAATTTTCCACTGCACCACTATGTTAAACTAGTTTAACGTAAAGTGTTCATTTAATGATCATTTAAATGAACATATAAATATCTCCTCTTTGCACTATCTCCCAGATGAGATGATATTTTCTCTCTATATGCTTTCCCCTCTTGTGGCTTCTTGGTTCTTTGGAATTTGCCACTGCACCACTATGTTAAACTAGTTTAACGTAAAGTGTTCATTTAATGATCATTTAGTTGAAACATTATTTTGAAATTGAGGGATTTTAAAATTTGATTTTAAAAATCATAAATTCAAAAATAGTTACAATTTTGAATTATAACAAATGGAAGTCCATTTTTTTCTTGTAATTTATCATTGTATTCATGATACATTAAACCAAAAATTGAATTTGGATGTTACAAGAATGCATATGACCAAATTTAGCTAGGGTTTTGGGGATGATTTTGTAATTTTAGTTATAAATTAACCTAACATAAACCCTACGTATATAATGAGAATTCGTTTACATTTTTGATGGAATCTCATTTTGATCATACCTCTAACTTCCCAGTTCTTTTCTTTTTTCTCAAGTGTTGAAAAAAAAAATTGAGTGTGACTTTTAATTTCTAAATTATTTAGAGAATAATTTTATGAGCATAGCCCATTCTATCTTTTGTTGGTAACGAGTCATAGGATGGAAGATCATTTGGTGTCAAAGAAAAATCTCTATTCTTTCCTACACTTGTACTCACGGCAGTGAGCAAAAAATTATGCTCACTGCCGCCACTTTTGCTAGTCGTTTGTTAGTTGTTTTTGTTGTAATTTTACCCTAAAATTTGGAAATACAAATGGGTATTTTGTGGAAATTTTAGGGTTGTTTTTGGAGTGATTATATTATCATAAAAAGTGGCAAAAAAAATCTGTAAACAGCCAGTAAAAAAAATGAGCCGTGAGTGCGAAAAAAGGGTTTACAGTGGGCAAAATTGTCGAGTTTTGGGCTGTTGTTCCGGGGATGTTTAGGGGCTGTTCGGGGATGGAAATATCATAAAAGAACATAAGCAAAATAAGTTCAAAGAGGCTGCACAGTTTCAGTCATCACAAAACAGTGAGTCACCAAACAGCCAGTACAAACAGTAAGTTTATCCTATGGAGATTCTATTTCATTCACTCTCGTATTCATTTCTCAATATATTACATGACCAAGAAATCAACCAATGCATTACACGAATGATATACAGGCCTTTGGCATACATCCGACCATACATAGGGTGACCTATAAACACTTTAACCGATAAGGTCTTTATAAACGGATCAGTTAGGTTTTCTGCGGATGCAATCTTCGTGACAGATTATCTTCTCTACACTATCTCCCCGATGAAATAATATTTTATCTCTATATGTTTTCCCCTTTTGTGACTTCTTGGTTCTTTGGAGTTCGCCACTACACCACTATTATCGCAATAAAGTGTAAGTGATTTATCCATATCTGGAACAACTTCCAGATCTCCCAAGAATTTTCGAAGCTAGACTACTTCCTTAGCATATACGCAGCCTCCATGGTAGAGTCAACAATACAAGATTGATTTATGCTTCTCCACATAATGGCCCTACTACCTAAAGTAAATACTGATTCAGATATTGATTTCCTAGAATCGACATCTGGCTAAAAATCAGAGTCTGTATATCTTCCGAGGATCATATCCTGACACGAATCCAGCCATTCAAGGAACACTAGATGTCACGGCCAGTACTATGGTAGAGCCTTTACAAGTTCCAACAGGGCCAATCACACGCCAGAAAGCTAAGAAGATCAGAGACGCAATGGCGGGACTAGCACATAGTGCCATGACCGAGTGTGACAGACAACCCCAGGGCTTATTGGCGTCACATGAGGGCTTCAATGGAGTGGGTCCAAAGCTATTTCATGTCACCTAAGTCATTCTAGAAGACGCGCAATAGCCGATTTTGAAGATATGACCATTTTGAAGAATTTGGCCATTTTATGCCTTATATGTAATTCAGCCAAATGAGCTTGTATTTTGACCTTTTTCTTGACATGTTGACTGTAGTTAGGCTATTTGTAACTTAGTTAGCTAGATCATTTGGGTCAAATTGGATTAGAACTAAGTTAGTTAGTTAAAGGACCTATTAGGCATTCTTTAGAAAAGATGCCCCTTTTGTTGACTTTTTGTTTTTGATCTTTTTGCTACTTTCATAAAGATCTTGGTGGGGATATTTGTAATATTTAGTAAATGACTACTTAGAGCTTTAGCTTTATATAGCCATTGGGTAGTTTTAGGACATTTTGGTCTTTTTACATTTTGAAGGGCATTTTAGTAATTTGCCTTATCCTATATATTGTAAACTTTGTCTTCTTCAATAATAACTTGCAAATTTCTAATTTCTTCAAAGAAAAATGGCTATGGCCGAATTTCAAGCTTAATGGAGGGATTCCCATTTGTTTCAGCTTTGACTTATCTAAGGCGTGGCAACCTTGGTGGCGTCTCCGTGCTAGCAGAAAACTGCAAGGAATCATCTTAAGGGTTCTCAAAGACAAGTTCTTTGTGGGTCTTCTTTGTGGCCTTGGAAGGGTTTTGTTCCTACAAAATTGAATTCGCGGTGCTTGGGGTTCTATCCGTTACGAGGGGTTTGCTTGGCCTTAAACATCCAAGTGAGTTCCGCGTCATTTGGTATCAGAGCTTAGGGTTCCAAGGTCTGATTTTTCTATCTTTACTTTGTGTTTTTCATTTAGTCTTTATTGTGTTTGTTGGTCATCAAGATATTTTTTCATCTTGATTCTTGGTTTTTTGTTTCTTAAGTATTTTTGCCTATTTTGAATCACTTGTGACCGGCATACCGGTGAAAAAAATACACTAGACACAACCTCTGGAACCAGAAAGTTTCATACCGGCCTTCATACCGGTCTTTCTGAGGATTACATAGCTTCTGGAACTGGGTAAGTTTCATACTGGCATTTATACTGGAATTCATACCAGTCTAACTGGGTATTACATAGATACTGGAACCGGGGTAGTTTTCTTACTGGTCCCATACCGGACTAAATACCAGCCAACTTGTTCCAAAAACATAGCTACTGGAACCGGGCTAGTTCAAACCGGCTTACACAGCGGTCTACATACCGGCGAACCTGTGCGTAAAATATAGCTACTGGAACCGGGAAGCAACCATATCGGTCCCATACCGGACCTTAAACCGGTCAACACTTAGAATTATTTTAAGAGTTCAAGTAACCTGAAAAGCAAAAAAATAAAAAATAAAAAATAAAGTTCTAAAATTTGGTTGAAATTGGTTGGTTCCATATCATCAATTGGGTGTCCGAGAAGGGTAATTCAACAAAATTTCTATTGGCACCAAATTTCCATCCCAATTTGCATACGTCCGGGATTGTTTGCATGCTTGTTGCATATTGTCATAGTTTGTGATTTCCTTACTCCAAGAATTATCGCTTTAGGTTTTCTTTGAATTGAGTCTACGTATTTTCTAATTCTTACTCTCATTACTCCGTTTGCCCTATATTGGTTTCTTATTGTTTATGCTAGCTTAAAGATTACACATTGTTGTGAACTTCTATGGTAAGTCATATTCACATTATATTGAGTGCAAACACGAGTGGAGTGGAGTGATACGTAATTGAATGCAAACACGTGAGTGTGTGAGATTGTGAGGTTATATAATTATTTTCACATATTTGTTACTTCTAATCTGTTTGTTGAAGCTTTGAGATGGCAAGTACTAGTTTGACGGTGGATGAGAAGCTTGAGGCTTTAAATAAAAAGTTTACAGATATGATGGAGAACATGAATACTGCCTTGGAGAGGTTGTTAAAAAGTGTTGATAGTATACAGACAACTAGTATTCCACAGTACCACCATTAGTTGTGCCACCGCGGTAAGTTCCACCACCTCGGGTACCAGTAGTGGAAGAGGAGGCCGAGAATGATTCTGATGGTTTTGATGATTTGGAAGAATCTGTTGAGGAGGAAGAGAGGTATAGGCCCAGGAATTATAGGTAAGAGCAGAGGCATGATAGAAGAGATAAGAGGTTTGATAGGCAGAGATGATTTGATGACAGGCGTGAGGATTTTGAAAGGAGGGGTTATGGTAGACATAGTGATATTGATGGTGATTTGAGTAGCATCAAGATCAGAATACCAAACTTCCGGGGCAAGAATGATCCTAAAGCGTATTTGGAGTGGGAGAAGAAAATAAAGTTGATTTTCAACTATCATCATTACTCTGATGAGAAGAAGATCAATCTGGCAGCCATGGAATTCACTGATTATGCGATGATTTGGTGGGATCATATTTTCACTAACAGAATGAGGAATTATGAGAGGCCAGTTCATACATGGGAAGAAATTTGAGGTCTCATGAGGAAATGATCCATACACAGCCATTACTACCGAGAGTTGTATCAGAAACTACAACATCTGTATCAAGAGGCCAAGAGTGTAGAGGATTAGTATACTGAGATGGAGGTTGCCTTAATCAGGGCAAATGTAGTAGAGGATGCAGAGGCTACTATGGAAAGGTTTCTAGGGGGTTTGAATAGAGAGATTGCCAACATGGTAGAGTTGCATCATTATGTTGATTTGGAGGATATGCTTCACATGGCTATCAAGGTAGAGAGGCAACTCAAGAAGAAGACTACATAGAGATTTGGTACTCAGACTAGTTCTGCATGGAAGGGGAAATGGGTTCCTAATGATCGACAAGATGGAGGCTTTAACAAGCCAAGGAACGAATCAAGTGCCAAGGTTAAGGAGGCTGCGGAACCAAGCAAGGCTAGACCAAAACCTGAGGGTACAACATCCAAGACTAAGGACGTCAAATGCTTCAAGTGTTTGGGGATGAGACATTATGCTTCACAGTGCCCCAACAAGCGCACCTTAGTAATTGATAAGAAGAGTGGTGAGGTACATTCTACTGATAGTAAGGTTGAGGTTGAGGATGATGAGCCTGCGATAGAGGATACTAGTGACAGAGAGGGAGCTGCATACCCGCTGGATAACTTGTCTTTAGTTGTAAAGCGTGCTTTGAGTGCACAAATTGGTGAGGATGAGAGTGATATGCAAAGGGAGAACATATTCCATACTACATGTCGTGTGAATGAAAAAGGGTGTAGTATGATCATTGACAGGGGCAATTGTACTAATATCGAAGTACATCTTTAGTTGAGAGGTTGGGATTAGATTACTTGAAGCATCCCAAGCCTTACAAGTTGCAGTGGTTGAATGACTGTGGAGTAGTACGGGTGACTAGGCAGGTATTATTGAGCTTCAACGTTGGGCCTTATACTGATGATGTTTTGTGTGATGTTATACCCATGCATGCAGGACACATTCTTTTAGGAAAGCCATGGCAGATTTATAGAAAGGTTATACATGATGGGTTTAAGAGTAAGTATTCATTTCAGCATAAGGGAAAACCCATTACCTTATACCCACTTACACCGAGGCAAGTCCACGAAGATCAAGTCAAGTTGCAACTTGAGAGAGATAGAGAGAAAGAGAGTGCAAACACAGCCTTGGAGAAAACACGTGAGGGGAGTGTGACCGAACCTGGTAAGGAAATTAAGGCTAAGGCCGTGAGTGTTCCCAAGGGGTGTGTGAGTAAACCTAAGGGGGGAACGAAAAGGGCGAGTGAAAAAGAGCTTCTACATTGGTGAGGGTGAAACAATAAGAGCTTACAAGGCTAGCAAGCTCATGATTTTGCTAGTCTACAAAGATCACCATATTTGTAGCTAACACTGACCCTTTGCTTCCTTTGTCCATTTCATCTATTTTGCAGGAATTCAATGATGTGCTGACAGAGGACATTCCTAGTGGGCTCCCACCCATTATAGGTATTGAGCACCAGATAGATTTCATACCTGGCGCAATCATTCCCAATAGACCAGCCTACTGAAGCAATCCAGAGGAAACAAAGGAACTTCAGAGGCAAGTATGGGAGTTGATGGAGAAAGGGTATGTTAGAGAAAGTATGAGTCCCTGTGCGGTACCAATTCTTCTAGTTCCTAAGAAAGATGGGACATGGCGTATGTGCGTTGATTATCGAGCGATCAATAATATAACGGTAAAGTATCATAACCCTATTCCTAGACTAGATGACATGTTAGATGAATTGCATGGTTCCAAAATGTTCAGTAAGATTGATTTAAAGAGTGAATACCATCAAATTTGCATGAGGGAGGGAGATGAGTGGAAAACTGCATTTAAGACCAAGTATGGCCTGTATAAATGGTTAGTTATGCCATTTGGTCATACAAACGCACCTAGCACATTTATGAGATTGATGAATCATGTTATACGTGCATTTATAGGTAGGTTTGTTGTAGTTTATTTTGATGACATCTTAGTTTACAGTAAAACAATAGATGAGCATGTTACGCATTTGAAGCATGTTCTTGATGTGTTAAGGTAGGAGAAACTGTATGCTAACATTGATAAGTGCACTTTTTGTATGGATAGAATGGTTTTCCTTAGCTTTATTGTAAGTGCAGATGGCATCGAAGTTGATGTGGAAAAGGTAAAGGCAATTCAGGATTGGCCTACACCGACAACTGTGACCGAAGTCAGAAGCTTCCATGGATTAGGAAGCTTCTACCGTAGATTTGTTAGAGACTTCAGCAGTATTGCAGTACCACTGACTGAAGTAGTGAAGAAAACTGTTGGCTTCAAATGGGAAGGAGAGCATGAGCGTGCATTCCAGGATCTTAAAATGAAGTTGTGCAGTGCACCAGTTTTGGCGCTACCCAACTTTGAGAAGACATTTGAGATTGAGTGTGACGCATCCGGATTAGGCACTGGAGCAGTTCTTATGTAAGAAAAACGGCCAATTGCCTACTTTAGTGAGAAGCTTAATTGAGCAGTTTTGAGATACCCCACATACGACAATGAGTTGTATGCCCTAGTGAGAGCCCTTGAGACTTGGCAGCATTATATATGGCCTCGAGAGTTTATGATCCGTACAGGTAAGCTAAACAAACGGCATGCACGATGGTTAGAGTTTGTTGAGACATTTCCATACGTAATCCGCTACAAACAAGGTAAGGAAAATATTGTCGCTGATGCACTATCGCGAAGGTATGCTTTAATTACTTCATTGAATGCTTGGGTTTGAATTTATTAAAGAACTTTATGAAAATGATACTGACTTCAGTACTATCTATGCTGCATGTGAAAAGTCTACCTTTAGTAAATTCTACCAACATGATGGGTTTCTAATTAATGAAAATAGATTATGCATTCATGTTTGTAGTATGCGTGAATTGTTAGTTAGGGAAGCACATTGGGAGGTTTAATGGGGCACTTTGGCATTGCCAAGACCTTATGAGTTTTGAGTGAACATTTCTATTGGCCCAAAATGAGGAGAGGTATTGAGCGTTTGTGTGATAAATGCTTAACTTGTAAAAAGGCTAAATCTAAGGTTATGTCTCATGGTTTGTATACACCATTGCCTGTACCTAGCGAGCCATGGGTAGATGTATCAATGGACTTTATATTGGGTTTACCTAGGACTAGGCGGGGTAGAGATTCCATTTTTGTAGTGGTTGATAAGTTCAGTAAGATGGCACACTTTATAGCATGTCATAAGACTGATGATGCCACTAACATTGCTGACTTGTTCTTTAGAGAAGTAGTAGGACTCCATGGAATTCCATGGAGTATAGTTTCAGATCGTGATGTTAAATTCCTTAGTCACTTTTGGAAAGTTTTATGGGGTAAGTTGGGAACTAAAATTTTATATTCTACTACTTGTCACCCCCAAACTGATGGAAAAACCGAGGTGGTTAATAAGACTTTGACTCAGTTATTGCGTACTATTATCACTAAGAACTTAAAAACTTGGGAGAATTGTTTGCCTTTTATTGAATTTGCATATAACCGTAGCATTCATTCTTCTACATCTTATTCACCATTTCAAATTGTTTATGGTTTTCAGCCACTAATTCCATTAGATCTGTTACCATTACCTGTTGATGAGCATGCAGGGTTAGATGGCAAAAGAAAAGCTGATTTGGTGAAACACATACATGAGAAAGCAAGAGAGCACATACAGAGGAAGAATGAAAAATATGCTTCTCATGCCAATATGGGAAGAAAATGTGTGGTATTTCAGCCTGGTGATTGGGTTTGGGTACACATGCGCAATGAACGATTTCCTGAACAACGTAAATCCAAGCTACAACCAAGAGGGGATGGTTCATTTCAAGTCTTGGAGTGGATCAATGACAACGCGTACAAACTGGATTTACAAGGTGAGTATAATGTGTCTGCTACATTTAATGTTTCTGACTTAACACTTTTTGATGTACGTACAAATTTGAGGTCGAATCCTTTTCAAGAGAGAGGGAATGACACGAATCCAACCATTCAAGGAACATTAGATGTCACAGCTAGTAATATGGTAGAGCCTTTACAAGTTCCAACACGGCCAATCATACACCAGAAAGCTAAGAAGATCAGAGACGCAATGGCGGGACTAGCACAGAGTGCCATGGCCGAGTGTGACAGAAAACCCCAGGGCATATTGGTGTCATATGAGGGCTTCAAAGGAGTGGGTCCAAAGCTATTTCACGTGGCCCAAGTCATTCTAGAAGACGCGCAATAGCCGATTTTGAAGATAGGACCATTTTGAAGAATTTAGCCATTTTATGTCTTTTATGTAATTCGGCCAAATGAGCTTGTATTTTGACCTTTTGCTTGACATGTTGACTGTAGTTAGGCTATTTGTAACTTATTTAGCTAGATCATTTGGGTCAAATTGGATTAGAACTAAGTTAATTAGCTAAAGGACCTATTAGGCATTCTTTAGAAAAGATGCCCATTTTGTTGACTTTTTCTTTTTGATCTTTTTGCCACTTGCATAAAGATCTTGGTAGGGATATTTGTAATATTTAGTAAATGACTATTTAGGGCTTTAGCTTTATGTAGCCATTGGGTAGTTTTAGGACCTTTTGGTCTTTTTACATTTTGAAGGGCATTTTATTAATTTGCCTCATCCTATATATTGTAAACTTTGTCTTCTTCAATAATAACTTGGAAATTTCGAATTTCTTCAAAGAAAAATGGTTATGGCTGAATTTCAACCTTAAGGGAGGGATTTCCATTTGTTTCAGCTTTGACTTATCTAAGGCGTGGCAACCTTGGTGGCGTCTCCGTGCTAGCAGAACACTGCAAGGAATCATCTTAAAGGTTCTCAAAGAAAAGTTCTTTGTGGGTCTTCTTTGTGGCCTTGGGGGGTTTTGTTCCTACAAAATCAAATTCGCGATGCTTGGGGTTCTATCCGTTGCAAGGGGTTTGTTTGGCCTTAAACATCCAAGTGAGTTCGACGTCATATCCTCACCAGGAAACCCAAGCTTATAATTTCTCGTTCTCTTAAGATACTTAAGAATGTGTTTCACAGCTACCCAATGATCTAATTTAGACTGAAACCTACTGACTACTCACACTGCAGAACATATGTTCGGTCTCGTGTATAACATAGCATACATGAGACTACCAACTGCTGAGACCTATGGGATATGTCTCATTTCCTTAACTCCTTAAGGTGTTATAGGAGACTGTTCCATTGATAAATGAATTCCATGTCGAAAAGGTAAATTATCTTTCTAGGAATTTGGCATCCAAAATTGTACAAGGATCTTGTTGATATAAGATGCATAAGATATAGCTAACAATCGTCTCTTACAATCCCAAAGAATCTGGATCCCAAGTGCATAACTAGCCTCTCCCAAATCATTCATTTGGAATTGATTAGCTAGCTAGGATTTCACGTTTAATAATATTTTTACATCATTCTGAATGAGTGAATTATCTTCGACGTACAACACGAGAAAACCACATTGGCATCAATGATGCGCTTATATACATAAGGCTCATCGATGTTCTGCTCAAAATCATAAGACTTGATCGTGGTCTTATGTTCCAAGATCGAGATGCCTGCTTGAATCCAAAAATGGACCTTTGCAGCTTGCAAACCTTTTGCTCTTGACCTTGTGCTATAAATCCTTCTGGTTGTACCGTATAGATACTCTCATCAAGATTGTCATTTAAGAATGCAGTCTTGACGTCCATCTACCAAACCTCACAGACATAATATGCGGTAATGGAGAGAAGAGTGATGATGTATTTGAGTATGGCTACTGGAAAGAAAGTCTCCTCATAGTCGACTCTCTTTTTTTGGATATAACCCTTAGCCACTAGGCTTGCCTTGAAGGTCTGTACCTTCTCATCTGCAACCTATGGGATTACCCCTACAGGTTGGACTACAAATTCCAAGTGTGCATTGGAGTACATCGACTCCATCTCGAGGTTCATGGCTTTAAACCATTCCTATTTATCATAATCATACATTGCACTGCGATAGCTTAATAGATCATCTACACCATAATTCGGTGTGACAACTTATGCCTCTCCAAATTCCATATAGCATTTAGGTTGTTGTACAACCCTCCCACTGCGTCTAGGTGGTAGATCATTCTAATATACTTGCATATGACGCTCAGATGTCAAATGTGATATACTTCTGTCAACTTTGTTGACGATGGGGTGCTGGTCGAACCAGCTAGTAACTCCTCGAGTAACATTTGACTTCGAGGTTTGAACTCCCTCACACAGTCATCCTTAATAAATGTAGTATTTTTCTATACAAACACTTTATTATCTTCCGGACTATAGGAGAACCCACCCCTAGTCTCCTTAGGATAGCCTACAAATAGGCACACTTGAGAATGTGGCTCCAACTTTGCTGTCTTATTCTTCAGCACAAGTGTTGGACACCCTCATATATGAAAATATCGTAAACTAGCTTTACGACCACTTCACAACTCGAAGGAATTCTTAGGAATATACTTCGATGAAACTACATTAAGGATATTCATTACAGTTTGCAATGCACATGCCTAGAATGCACTAGGCAGTGAACTGTAACTTAACATTGATGTTATCATGTCTAGTAGGGTCCGATTTCTCCTGTATGTAACACCATTCTGCTGTGGTGTTCCAGGTGATGTGAGCTGGGATACTATCCCAAGCTCAACCAAGAATTCCTTGAAATAACTTTTAATGTATTATCCTCCACGATCCGATTATAGAGTTTTAATCGTCTTACCTAATTGGTTCTCAACCTCAGCACGGTACTCTTTGAACTTTTCAAAGGTATCTGACTTGTGCTGCATATCTCGAATAATCGTCAATAAATGTGACAAAGTATTCATAACCACCTCAGACACTTACATTCATTGGTCCGCAAATGTCGGAATATATTAGCTCAAGTAGTCGACTGGCTCTTATACCTTTTTCCGGTAAAAGGTCTATTGGTCATATTTCATTCTAGACAAGATTCACAGACTAAGATAACGTTCATGTTGCTTTTACATTTTACATAGTCTTCTCCTGATAATTTTTCATTTGGGACAATAGAAATGATCGGAGAAACCATGGCTGAAAATAAACAAGCATGCATTTTAATATTGATTCATCGCATATCAAAATCATCAAAAACTTTAGGCATAAAATTAAATATGATGCATGTAGTATGTAGAGTAAATTAGAAACCTAAAATAATTACTATGCCATGAAAATCTATCATCCCACGAATAAGTGCAGCCGTAGGACAGGTCAAGTATTTGCATGATAAATCGAGACAATCTGAATCGATTAATATATGCGGGAACAACTCTTATTCCTATATTAACCCACCACCATTTGATTTGATCAAGGAATTTCGATTAGCATTTAATCATTCCTTTGTGAGTGTAACCCATTGTTTCGGAACTATTCCACTTAACTAGTGAAGTGCCACAGTAGGGTAGGTCAGTTCACCATATACATCTAGAATTCCTATCCTCTCGGAATCCAAATTTGTTATTGACCCAAAATACACACCATTCGTAGGGAGACGAAAATAAAGTCGTCTCGAGGCACCTTTTGAATCTCAGGTGTTCGGACTAACAACGAAGATCACAAAATATATTGTCGTATATCCCTCTCCCACTTACTATTTAAAAATTAAAGGTTTCTACTTAAAATATCTAATATTTTAATTCACAACTTTCTATAAGATTTTGCACGGTTAAAACATAACTCAACCTTACACTAGTTAATATTAGTGATATATACAATTTTAACTATTAAAATTTTCACTAATTCTTATTATTCCCAACTAATATTTTACTTAATTAAACTAATTGAATTAAGTTTTCTTTATTGACCTTATTAATTTGAACTCTTAAAATATTAGCTCACTAACAGGTTTAAAATTAGAAATTCAAATAAGAGACAAAAACTTTTAATTAAACCATTTAATTAATATAATGGTATTATAACTTCCAATGGTACGAGGAATTATGTCCAAAGTACAGACCACACTACCACTCATTCGGAATCGGCTATGGAATTTACGTTCGGGTATCCATCCGATATGCCAAGGGAAAATATAATGCACTTATAAACCCCTAAATATAATTAATTCGAATTTCTAATTTTTTAAACCATTAAAATAATTAATCCTATTAATTTTTTTTCTTGCATATTACACATTATGGCATGTGAAAATGCAAGAGTAGGCACCATAAGCTATATGACATGTTATTCAAACATTTCGAATTAAACATACATATAACATAAAAAATAAAATTGCATTCATCGGGCTCTTATTTTTCCTATACTAATCAAATTAGTACAAAATTTATGAAAGCGTCCATTGGTCTTCAAATCTTGCTCCATGGATTGGGAAAAACTCCTTATGAAGTAGTTGACGGCATCGGTTCTCAAATTTACACAAAAATTGATATAACTCAAAAATTACATAAACCTTATTTACAATACTTTGTAAAAATTACCTTATGACCTTACATTCCTGTAGACACTGTATTTTTGCATAAAGCCCAATGATGAGCCTCGTATGGAGGCACTATCGGATAAGTTGCGGAAGTCGCGGGAAACAGACGTCGGAAGGGAAAATTCTAAAATTAATAGCTCGTCAAAATTTAAAATCGCTAGTTAGCCGTGGGATCGCTCAGTCGATTCATGTTTCAAACATTAATCTTGGCCCAAAACCCCCGCACCCATCCAAAGCCCACATGCACCCATTGAAAGCCCATACACACCCCTCAAAAGCCCACTTGCACAACCTTAACCCTAATACACCACTATATAAAGACCACTAAATAAAACAAAACTTGGACTCTCATTTCCCCTTGGATTCACGGCAACAAAAAAACCCTAATACACATTCGTCTCTCTCTCCTTGACACACCCAGTACCCTTCTTGGACACAGCCACTGACGCCACTCTCATTTCTGGCTCGACAAAAAACACAACAATCAGCCTCTTCACTAGAGAGCAACGACAGCAGCAACCAACCCCAATCTTCTCTTCCTCTCGACAGACTCCCTCTCCTTTTGACAACTCACGACCAAAAGCAAAGGTACCCTCACATACCTCACAAAAAATAAACCCTAGCACGCCCCTCTCTCCTATTCCATTCTCTCGGCCAACTCAAAAGCAACAAAGAAACCCTAACGTCCATCCTCTCTCATCTTCTCTCCTCTCTATAAAAGCACACAAGACACGGCAAAAATGACCAAAGAAGATAACCCTAACTCACGCCATTCACAGCCCTAACCAATAAACACACACTGCCATACCACCTTGAAACACTACCACGCCACCTTCAAACCTAGAAACAGTCTATCTCCCCTTCTCTTCACACTGAATCACGACCGAAGCCACTCACGGCTCATTCACTGCTCATAAAATGCACACAAAAGGCAACACAGGCCCCACACACAAACACTCGGTAATAAGGCCACACACAGTCAACGAATACACAGGCTTCACGCCCTTTAATTCACACACGCACACACCGACTCCACAAACGACGCGACCACACCCCATTCAATGCCATCTGAACCCACTCACACGTTCAATATTACCAAGCTCTCGACACTCAACACAAAAAAAAGCCACAAACAGCTACATGAAGCAAGTAAAGCAACCCAGCCGAACTATTAACGAACCTGTAAACAAATCAAACAAAAACCTACCAAATCCCACCGACACAAAACATTAACAAAACTACCCCATCACCGATAGCCACCAAAATAGAAAATAAATCAAACAAAAACCAACCAAACCTCACAAGCTGAGAAAAAAACCCTTCATTAACGTGAAAACAGTCCCCAAACAATTCCTAAAACGGTCCAAATCCGACACAAAAAATAGCCCCTAAACCGAGAGTAAACCAGTCCAAAAATAGTCAAAACATCACCTCAAAACCAGCCCCAAAAAATCACAGAAAAACAGTGGAAACAACAGCCGAAAACAATGGCAAACCAGAAAAATAATGAAGTATTAACCCTTCCGGCGATGTTCCAACGCGCTCCCGGTAAGCGACTTAAAAGGTAAGACCTGAGGGCACCATTTGTTATATTTTATTTTGTCGTCCTGGAAACGGCCTGCTTGGTTGGACGTGGAATATGTCCAACCGGGTATGTGAAATCCTACATTGAAAACGGCCAAATTATTTGGTCACATATTTATTATTCCGCATTTATTTCATGTCATTTGTCTTTTTATTATTTCGTATTTAATTTACATTTATTGTTGTTTTATTATTCCGCACTTATTTTTTGTTATTTACCTTCCTTGTTATTTCGTATATTTTGTCTCTTCGGTTATTTATTGTTATATGCATTATCATATTTCATGTCTGTCTGCATTCTATTAATGATTGCGTGTTATCCATTGCGGTATATCGGATGGAAACCCAAACATAAATTTCGTAGCCGAATCCGAATGGATGGTAGTGCCGTCTGTACATGGGATACAACTCCACGTACCGCTTGAGAAACACCCATGCATGTGTTTATGTCATTATAGATTCTGTTTTTGTAATCTCGTTCGAACGCGTTCCCAAACGCCACACGAACGTATGAATTATGCCTCATTCCGTCTCGAACGCATGCATTCTGTTTTACCACACATCATATCTTATCCTGTTCGAACGCTACACGAACGCGCACACACTGGACAGATTCATTTATCATGTTTTATTCATATTTGCCTCCTTGGTTATATCTTTTTTCGTCATGTGTTTAAATGTCTCTTTTTAATGTAACATGATTCCATTGTTTCTATTAATGTTCATGGGTATACAAACTTGTGTGTTGATTAAATTATCTTGCATATGTTGCATAAGACTTGTTATATTATTGCACAAATCCTTTCATTACAATTGGCATAAGTAAGGGACCATTCCGAACCCAACTGTTTGAGGTCTTCCCTTGCGAGGGGTGAGTGCGGCCTTAAATCATTTCCCAGTTCACATTGGGTGGCGACTCCATTTATTCTCATGTTTAGTCCCCCACGGGCTACTCCGTACTCCCGACGGGCCGCGAGCCCGGACAGCATCACCGTGTCTACAGTCTGGCGACTCCACTGGGGAATAGAGAATCGGCCCTGAAATAATGTCTTGTAATGTTTGTGATTTTTGCTTTAGTTAACCTTGTCTCATATATTTTGCATACCCTTTCTTACCTTGATGACATCATGTATCGTGAAGTCATTTTCGCTCGAAGTGGCGAATCATTATATGGTATCATCACTCATTGGCATGTACCTTAGGGTATAAAAAAGGTGCGCTCACTTGGTCGCTCGAACCCTTGAGTGGGGAGACCTAGTTGTGGGCAACCCTTCGCCTGCGGGAGCCTTTATCTATACTCATATAAACCCGCATATGAACCATAGTCATATATCCTATAGAAGTTGCCCATTTATGCTTTTGATAACCACATGCATATTATATCTCATACATCGCACGCATCTCATGCATACACGCATCATATTAACCCTGTGTCTTAAAAGCCATCATAGATATCCGTTGGGTTAGAGAAGAAAGAAAGATTTGTCAAAAATAGCTTATCAAACATTGATAAAAGGAAAAGGAAGCCGAGAAACATAAAACTTTATGGCAAGAATAGAAAGACCATTAGGGGGGCATTCAGCAAAAAAAAGGAAAAAAAAAAGAGAAGAAAAGAAAAAAAAACAGAGAAAAAAAAAAGAGAAGAAAAAAAAATTGTTTGTTTTTAGTCCTTAATAGTTAGGCATAAGTCCAATGATGAAATGGTTCGCTTTAGGGTGAAATCTTAGAAACCATAAGTTCTTGATGCGCTTTTATCTGATCATTTGAGTAATTGATCTATGTTAGACTCGAAAGCACTTGATTATGGTTCTTAGCAGTGAAAACCTGAGTAGTTAGCAAAGTGACTAGTTGAAGAAATTATAGGTCGGTGAATGACTATTTGCTTAGATGTTTATCTTGATTTGCTTGTGTTATGATGTGTGGTATGGTTGAAAACAAAAGAAAAGTCTCGAAAAAAAAAGTATATGTATAAACCACCTATAACCGATAAGTGTGAAGCTACCCATGGGTGAGTATTAGGACCACCTTGAGGAGAAATGCTACCTTAAAGGGTAGGTGTGTTGAAAAAAAAAAAAAAAAAGAGAAAGAAAAGAAAAAGAGACAAAAGAAAAGAAAAAGAAAATCATACCATATTGAGCACGGAAAAGCAATTGCAGAGCATAATTGAGATATCTAGGTTGGTTTGACCCATCGACAACAGTTTTTTTAAAACAAAATCATTGAGTTGGCTTACCTCGGAATCGAGCTGTAAAAGAACCTTTGCACACACACACTTTGAGTCTGACTTAGATCATTTATTCAAAAACTCAAATTTGAGTTGCATTAAGTGCTTTGAAGGTTCCCTAGTCTCATTACTAAGCATTATTTGAAGACAATAATATGTATAACTATTAGGACTATTTCATAGCAAGCAATATAGTATGTTGATACGGAGAGTCACATCACATGATCCACCATGACCTAGTGCAAGCAGTGGAGAGCAGAAAGCTAAATCAAGTCTGGGGGCGACCAGTCTACCACCCCGCGAAAAAGGGACAAAACGAGATCCTGAGCTATGGGATCAAAGAGAACTGACCAATCACCAGAAAAGAACTGACAGAAAGAAATTGTAAGCAGACCCAGGGGGCGACCGAAGACTTGTAGGCAAGGAGCGCCAAGGAGCACAAGGAAGGCCTAACCCATCGGAATAGGAAATACATCCATGCATACATGCATACACGTCACATGTACGTAATTTTTTGTCTTGTTTTTGTTCCCAGGTTTTGAAGAAAAGGAAAAATCGGCAAAGACAAGTAGTTTTTGGGAATAAAACCTAGGGAATAAAGCCCACAATCAACACAATTCGGGAATAAAGCCTAGGGAACAAATCCCACATTCAGTATAACTTGGGAACAAAGCCCACTCTCAACACAGTTCGGGAATAAAGCCCAGATTCAACACAGTTCGGGAATAAAGCCCATGGAACAAAGCCCACTCTCAACACAATTCGTGAATAAAGCCCAGGGAATAAAGCCCACAATCAACACAGTTCGGGAATAAAGCCCACAATCAACAGCTCAGGAATAAAGCCCACACTCAGTACAGTTTGGGAATAAAGCC
This sequence comes from Zanthoxylum bungeanum, assembly GCA_019454045.1. Taxonomy (NCBI): domain Eukaryota; kingdom Viridiplantae; phylum Streptophyta; class Magnoliopsida; order Sapindales; family Rutaceae; genus Zanthoxylum; species Zanthoxylum bungeanum. The sequence goes on along the minus strand of SKCR01027150.1, from coordinate 112,460 downwards.
CACAGATGGTTCGGGAACAAAGCCCATAGGTCAAAAGCACCTCGCCATCACACTCAGCTCAATTTGGGAACAAGACCCACAACTCAAATCGAGAACAATACCCACAACTCAAATCGGGAACAAGACCCACAACTCAGTTCTGGAACAAGACCCACAACTCAAATCGGGAACAAGACCCACAACTCAAATCGGGAACAAGACCCACAACTCAATTCAGGAACAAGACCCACAACTCAAATAGGGAACAATACCCTCAACTCAATTTGGGAACAAGACTCACAACTCAAATCAGGAATAAAATCCTCAACTCAATTCGGGAACAAGACCCTCAACTCAATTCGGGAACAAGACCATTATCTCAATTCGGGAACAAGACCCTTATCTCAATTCGGGAACAAGACCCTCAACTCAATTCGGGAACAAGACCCTCAACTCAATTCGGAACAAGACCCTCAACTCAATTCGGGAACAAGACCCTCATCTCAATTCGGGAACAAGACCCTCATCTCAATTCGGGAACAAGACCCTGAACTCAATTCAGGAACAAGACCCTCATCTCAATTCGGGAACAAAACCCTCAACTCAATTCGGGAACAAAACCCACTCGGTGGTTCGGGAACAAGACCCAGAGGTCGCAGCGCCTCGCCATCAACTCAACTCAGTAACGGTTCGGGAACAAGACCCAGAGGTCGCAGCGCCTCGCCATCAACTCAACTCAGTAACGGTTCGGGAATGAACCATCTCATCAGTAACGGTTCGGAAATGGACCACCATCTCACATCAGTAACGATTCGGAAATGAACCATCTCACATCAGTAGCGGTTCGAAAATGGACCATCTCACATCAGTAACGGTTCGGGAATGGACCACCTTATATCAGTAACGGTTCGGAATGAACCACATCAAATCAGCTCAGTTTGGTAATGAATCCTAAAGATCACAACATCTTACAGGGATGAACCTTTGGGGTCGCAGCACCTCACCACCAGATCAAATCAATTCGAAGCATCTCGTAAAGCAGCAGGTAAGTGCGACAACCGACGAACCAGGTAAAAAATACATGCATAACTTTGATAGGGTTGTCACTGTCACACACTGCACAAGGCCCATCAAAGTGGGGGTAAGTGTAGACACTGCATTATTGTATAAAGTCCAATGATGAGCCTCGTATGAAGGCACTACCCGATAAGTTATGAAAGTCGCGGGAAACGGACGTCGGAAGGGAAAATTCTAAAATTAATAGCTCGTCAAAATTTAAAATCGCTAGTTAGCCGTGGGATCGCTCATTCGATTCCTGTTTCAAACATTAATCTTGGCCCAAAACCCCCGCACCCATCCAAAGCCCACATGCACAACCCTAACCCTAATACACCACTATATAAAGACCACTAAACAAAAAACCTGGACTCTCCTTTCCCATTGGATTCACGGTAACAAAAAAGCCCTAATACGCACTCGCCTCTCTCTCATTGACACTGGCCTCTCTCTCCTTGACACACCCAGTACCCTTCTTGGACACAGCCACTGACGCCCCTCTCTTCTCTGGCTCGACGAAAAAAACAACAATCAGCCCATTCACTAGAGAGCAACGACAGCATCGACCAACCCCAATCTTCTCTTCCTCTCGGCAGACTCTCTCTCCTTTTGACAAATCACGACCAAAAGCAAAGGTACACTCACACACCTTACAAAAAATAAACCCTAGCACGCCCCTCTCTCCTCTTCCATTCTCTCGGCCAACTCAAAAGCAACAAAGAAACCATAACGTCCATTCTCTCTCATCTTCTCTCATCTCTCTAAAAGCACACAAGACACGGCAAAAATGACCAAAGAAGATAAACCTAACTCATGCCATTCACAGCCTTAACCAACGAACACACACTGCCATGCCACCTTGAAACACTGCCACACCATCTTCAAACCTAGACACGACCTATCTCCCATTCTCTTCACACTGAATCACGACCGAAGCCACTTACAGCTCCTTCACTGCTCACAAAACGCACACAAAAGGCAACACAGGCCCCACACACAGACATTCGGCAATAAGGCCACAAACATAGTCAATGAATACACAGGTTTCACGCCCTTCAATTCACGCACGCACACACCGACTCCACAAATGACCACCCTCATACACTCCACAAACGACACGACCACACGCCATTCACTGCCACCTGAACCCACTCACACGTTTAATATTACCAAGCTCTTGGCACTCAACACAAAAAAAGCCACAAACAGCCACGTGAAGCAAATAAAGCAACCCAATGTAAACAAATCAAACAAAAACCAACCAAACCCCACCGACATAAAACATTAACAAAACTACCCCATCACCGATAGCCACCAAAATACAAAATAAATCAAATAAAAACCAAGAAAACCTCACAAGCCGAGAACAAAGCCCTTCATTAACATGAAAACAGTCCCCAAAACAATTCCTAAAATGGTCCAAATCCGACACAAAAAACAGCCCATAAACCGAGAGTAAACCAGTCCAAAAACGGTCTAAAAATCACCTCAAAACCAGCCCCAAAAATCACAGAAAAACAACGAAGAAAATAGCGGAAACAACACTCAAAATAACAGAAAACCAGAAAAATAATGAAGCGTTAACCCTTCCGGCGACGTTCCAACGTTCTCCCGGTAAGCGACTTAAAAGGTACGACCTGAGGGCACCCTTTGTTATATTTTATTTTTTCGTCCTGGAAACGGCATGCATGGTTGGACGTGGAATACGTCCAACCAGGTATGCGAAATCCTACATTGAAAACGGCCAAATTATTTGGTCACATATTTATTATTCCGCATTTATTTAGTGTCATTTGTCTTTTTATTATTTCGTATTTAATTTACATTTATTGTTGTTTTATTATTTCGTACTTATTTTGTGTTATTTACCTTCCTTGTTATTTCGCATATTTGTCTCTTCGGTTATTTATAGTTATATGCATTATCATATTTCATGTCTGTCTGCGTTGTGTTAATGATTGCGTGTTATCCCTTGCAGTATATCGGATGGAAACCCAGACATAAATTCTGTAGCCGAATCCTAATGGATGGTAGTGCGGTCTGTACATGGGATACAACTCCACGTACCACTTGAGAAACACTCATGCATGTGTTTATGTCATTATAGATGCCGTTTTTGTAATCTCGTTCGAACGCGTTCCCGAACGTCACACGAACGTATGCATTATGCCTCACTCCGTTCGAACGTGTTTTCGAACGCTACTCGAATACATGCATTCTATTTTACTACGCATCATATCCTATCCCGTTCGAATGCGTTTCCGAACGCTACATGAACGCGCACACACTGGACATATTCCTTTATCATCTTTTATGCATGTTTGCCTCCTTGGTTATATCTTTTTGCGTCATGTGTTTAAATATCTCTTTTTAATGTAATATGCTTCCATTTTTTTCTATTAATGTTCATGGGTATGCAAACTTGTGTGTTGATTAAATTATCTTGCATGTGTTGCATAAGACTTGGTTATATTATTGTACAAATCCTTTCATTACAATTGGCATAAGTAAGAGACCATTTCGAACCCAACAGTTTGAGGTCTTCCCTTGCGAGGGGTGAGTGCGGCCTTAAATCATTTCCCAATTAACACTAGGTGGTGACTCCATTTATTCTCCGGTTTAGTCCCCCGTGGGCTACTCTGTACTCCCACCGGGCCGCGAGCTCGGACAGCATCGCCGTGTCTACCATTCCCCAAAAATAAAATAACATAAAATAAGAGCCGAAAAAATGTACGACTAATACAATACATTCATCACATGAACTTAAACATTAACATTCATCACATTAATATAAAATTTGTGTCTGCTCATCACAACATGCAAAAATATTTACATCATATATAAATAAATAGAAAACAAAAACTTTTTAATACAAATAAGAAGGGTTAAGAATACTTTTCAACCTCGCTCTGATATTAATTATAGGAAATGATTTCCCTCATGGAAGAAGCGTGTAGGTATTGGGATCGACCTTGAAATTTTTTTATGCCTTTTACCCTTCTTACCTGAAACTGTCCAGCCTATTTGGACTTATTTTACTTATGTTTTTGAAGATATTTCCAGCCCCTAACAGTAGCCCAAAAACTGGATTGTTTTGCACACTAAAACCCCTATTTAGAGTGCACAGCTCACTATTTTGTGCTGGCTGTTTTCTGAATTTTCTACCACTTTTTTGGATAATATAATCACTCCAAAATAACCCTAAAAGTCTAAAACATCCACAAAAAATCCATTTGTGTTCTAAAATTTTTGGAAAAATTACAACGAAAACAACTCATAAACGACTATCAAAAGTGGAGGCAGTGAGCAGAATTTTATGCTCACTGCCGTGAGTACAAGGGTAGGAAAAAATGTAGATTTTTCATCGACATCAAATTATCTTCCGTGCTATAACTCGTTACCAACAAAAGATATAGTGGGCTATGCTCACAAAATTTTCTTTAAACAATTTAAAGATTAAAAGTCGCACACAATTTTTTTTTCTTTTTATATTTTCTCAGCACTTGAGAGAAAAGAGAAGAACTGAGAAGGTATGGTTATGATCAAAATGAGATTCCACCAAAAATGAAAATAACTCTTCATTATATACTTATGGTTTATGTTAGATTAATTTGTAACTAAAATTACAAAATCACCCCCAAAACCCTAATAAAATTTAGCCATATGCATTCTTGTAACATCCAAATTCAAATTTTGGTTTAATGTATCATGAATACATTGGCAAGTTACAAGATAAAAAAATTAAGTTCCATTTATTACACTTCAAAATTATAACTCTTTTTGAATTTATGAGTTTTAAAATTCATCAATTTCAAAATAATGTTTCAACTAAATGATCATTAAATGAACACTTTATGTTAAACTAGTTTAACAAAGTTATTAAGTATGACTTTAAATATAGATCTCATCAATAATAGATGTGAGTTTATAATTAGACCATCTAATTATATTAAATTTTTTACAGTATGTTGAGCTAGTACGGGGACCAAATGGACCTACAGTGCCGAGCTTCAATAATCCCGAAATATTAATTAAATCTTTAATTAAATATTTTGAATTATTAACTTCGGGTTATTCCACTAAAAATCCAAAGTTGCACTCTCGTTGCCGTATATAAATAATATAAGTCGTACTAAGTCGGTGTCCATTGATATAGTCATTAGATATGGATAGACCCTTCATGAGTATCTCAAAATTAGAGCCGGGTCATAATGTCCGTTATACCTCTCTAATTATTTTTACCGTAAGTACTATTGATTCTCTATTGAACGATTTATTTATAACTATTATGAATATTATAGAAAAACTTGAGCGCTCAAATAGTTCAAGTACCGAATCAACCCTTAAGGAAGATACTCGTAAGAAAGAATGTATTCCATATCTATGTAAAACGTCCCCAACTACACACCAAACCATGTCCCCAAAATATGTAGTTATTGGTCGGATTTCTACACCAACCTCACCTATGTAAATCAAGGGACATGGCCTGCCATTCAGGAGTTCGTAGTATACTCAGGATTAAGATCAATCCATATATAACCATATAGTAGATTGAAATGAATTTATTTATTTAACAGATATTATAAGAAATTTATTTTTATCTGGGTCCAGTCCTATATGATCAAATTGTATAAAGTGCCTTCATTCTCAATCAATACAGATGAGGAGTATAATGACATGGCAGGATATGGCCACAAAATTTAAGGGCAGAAATTAGTATATTTAAGCAGCTGGATACTGAGACTCTATATGAAGTATGGGAGCGCTTTAAGGATCTACTCCAAAGAATAGGTATGTGGTTGATTCAGCAGCGGGGGGAGCTCTATTCAAGAAATCAGCTGAGGACACCTACAATCTGTTAAAATAAATGGCCATTAACCACTTCAAATGGCCAAGCGAACGTATTAAGGTGACCAAAGTGGCTGGAATATATGAAGTGGACCCTCTTGTGGCACTAACAGCTCAAATTTCCACCCAATCGACTCAAGTAGCAGCCCTCATAAATCCACGAGTACAACCATCTATTGAATCGATGACAGCTACAAATAGGCTGTTATTGGAAGGAGACCTGAACTTTGAGCAAGTCCAATATGAGAACAATCGGAACTTCAACAGCTATAGAGGCAATCATGTGCCTAACTGTTGTCATGCGAACCTGTCATATGCTAATACAGAGAATGTAAGTGTTCGTAGAACATGCCAAGATCGTCTAAGAGTGAGTTGTGTGTGAATAAAATCAAAGGAGTTGCGGAAAATAATCACATTGATCGGATGAATTCAAAACTTTTTATACATTTCGGTGGAAGCTCCAAGTCCTTCTTGAGTGTTTCCAACACTTGGGTGAGTTTCCCTATCACCTTGATTCACTCCTTGATGTGCTAGCAAGAACAAAAATTGAAAGAAAAATTTTCCCACCATGGAAGCATACATTCGGCCAAAAGGTAGAGAAAAGAGAGAGAAATTTATTTTGTTATGTTTTTCCAAAAAACAAATTACCAATAATGACTTGCAAAAATTGGTATATCTTTTCCAAATTAAAAAATAAAGTCAAAGTGTGTTGGAGGGAAAATGGAAATTAATGCCTCCAACCACTTCCATCACTCAAGTTGACACTTGATAGACATGTGATGTAAGTTGGTGGGACCCACTTTAATTCAAAATTCAAGTGGTTTTTCTCAAAACACTTTGGGCTCGGGTTCGTTTAATCCGATTAAATGAATTTTCCGTTGCGACGTAATTAAATCCAATTTAATTAAATAATAATGCCTAGCAAAATTATTACGAAAGTCGCTTACGAATTAATTCTAAATTAATTCGTTTGCTAGAATTAAAATCCAATTTAATTCCACTTTGAAATCCAATTTCATTTAATATATCCAATATATTATTTTAGCCCATATAAATAAATTAAATAGTAAAATCCAATTTCACTATTAAATTTACTTTACCGATTAATTCCAAATTAACTGCGTTCTCTCATCTTGATGAATTTAATCCCAGATAAATTCTCGTCGCAATTAATCCCAGATTAATTCTTTCTCTTTTAATTAATCCCAGATTAATTCATTGCCGTAATTAATCCCAGATTAATTTTCGCTCTCATTATTAATCCCAGATTAATTTTCTGTTCGAGTCAAATCTCATCGGTGAATCTTTCGGAAGCGAACCAAGAGATCCCTGGATATGTTGGTAGTAAATACGGTCATCAGACTATCCAAATACGTGCATACCCGATACCACGTTCTCACCGATTTACAAGACATGGTTGGCTTCCAGAAAAACACCGTGCCTACCCAATTCTCTAGAAATATTCTTTAAAGGAATATGTAATCTTTGTCAGGCGTAGTATACATAGTATTGCGTATTACGATCCAGTATCCGAATGTCACATGTTGAGTCTGGGGCTGGAATTGTGTCTGCCCCGTACGAAGCATATATCGGATCTTTGGTAACTAGTCTCTATAATCGGATAATCATGACCTTGTCATATTATCCCGATAGCTGCAGCATACAAGAGTACCAGTTACGTATCCTGCGTGATCATCATCTCCATATGACTGAAGTGATACTTCCATCTTGACATCACATCCAATACACTAGGATTCTCAGTATAGTTAATTTGTACAACAATGCCATGTTCTGTACAAATAGTGATTCTATGTATCATAATTGTCCAACAATCTCCCACTTGGCCTATAGCCAATCACTCAAGTGTCTAACACCTGACTATGTACGGGTTGCTCAAATCTCTGCTGAGAAACAGCTTTCGTCAGCGGATTTGCAAGGTTATCATCTGATGTGGTTTATTCGATTATCACATCGCCACGATGTATGATTCGATGAATCAGATGAAATAGTCGAAGTATATACTTGGATCATTGATGAGACCGTGGTTCCTTAGCCTGTGCTGTAGCCTAGCTCAGCTGCTAACAGAACTACTCCTAATCTAATTAGGATCATATAGATCCAAAATGCTTCTATTGCTGCCTTAGCTGCAGCAATATTCCGTTTTTGTTATTTATTCGGCAATAGTATCTTTCTTGGAAGATTTCCAGCTCACTGTTCCGTTATTCAAACTAAATATGTACCCTTATTGCGACTTAAAGTCATCTTTGTCGGTTTGGAAACTTGCAGCGGTGAACCTAGTCACCTCAAGTTCTCCTTCTCCATAAATTAAGAAAGCATCCTTAGTTCGTTTAAGATACTCAAGGATGTTATTTAGATCAATCTAGTGACCATCACCTGGATTGGCCTTATAGCATCTACATATGCTCAAAACATATGAGATATCAGGTCACATACATTTCAAAAATATACGAGTTCTGGGAGGGTTGTCAGCAGCTTTCTAGATCGATCCCAATAGATCTTTATTCCCAGAATAAAGCCTGCTTCTCCCAGGTATTCCATGGAGAATTTTAATGAAAGCCAACCTTTCACCGATTATATTATGGGAATGTTATTGCTAAGAAGCAATACATCATCAACTTATAGGACATTCACTGCCAGTGCGCTCCCACTAACCTTCTTATATACACAAGAATCATATTTGTTTTGAATGAAATCATATACCATTATGATCTCATCAAAATGTTGGTTCCAAGAACGCAATGCTTGCTTTAATCCATAAATGGATCGATTTAACTTGCAAACCTTGTTTGCATGTTTCGGCACGAAAAAACCGTCAGGATGTTTGTAAACATCCTCCAAATGGTTTCCATTAAGGAAAGAGGTTTTGACGACCATCTGCCATATTTCATTATGAAATATGCATTAATAGCAAGCATTATCCGAATGAATTTGATCATGGCAACGGGTAAAAGGTGTCGTCGTAATCGACACCATGTTGATGACGATACCATTTCACTACAAGCCTAGCTGTATACATTTATATGTTGCCATCCATGTATGTCTTCCTTGAAGACTCATTTAGTACCAATAGGCACAATGCCTTCTGGTACATCAACCAGTGTTCAAACTTGGTTGGTATACATGGAATCCATTTTGGATATCATGGCACTTTACCATAAAGGGAGTCGATACCTTATATCACTTCCTCATACGTAGCCGATTTACCTTCCTCAATAAGATTGACATCTATATGAGGTGAGATCAGAAACCCATACCTCCCAGGTTATTTTCTGACTCTCTCCGACTTGCGCGGTTCTTGTGTATTCGAAGATTGTGGTACAGTTTCATCCCTGATGAACTGTTCGTGTTTCGTAAAAGAGTCGGTGCCTGGAACAGTATTACTCTGATTTTCATCGAGTTTTACTTTCCTCCCACTTACCACTGCATATAGGAATGCCTCTTAGGAAAGCCGCATGGAGAGCAACAATTACATTGTTCTATTGTGAGTTGTATAAGTACTATACTTTGGTTTCCCTATGACAAACTACAAATAGGCACTTATCCGATTTGGGTTCTAGTTTGGTATCATCCAAACATTCAGCGTATGCCCAGCATTCCCAAATATTCAGGAATGAGAAACCCGGTTTCTTTCTTGTTCATATATAATATGAAGTTTGTCTAACAGATTTTTATGGAACCTTATCCAAAATAAGTATTGCATTGTTTAATACGTATCCTTAGAAGGAAATTGGTAGCTCAGAGTGACTCATCATAAACCTTACGATGTCCAACAAAGTTCAGTTTCTCCGTTCGGACAGACCGTTTAATTGAGGTGTTCCGGGAGGAGTCCACTATGAAAGAATACCATACTCTTTCAAGTAATCTTGAAACTCATATTTTTAAGTATTTTACACTATGGTCCAACCGTATTTTTTTAATACTTTTATCGGTCTATTTTCTTACTTCGTGTCGAAACCATTTGAATTACTCAAAAGTTTCTGACTTCTGTTTCATACGATACACATAATCGTAACGCGATGCCACATCCGTAAAGGTTACGAAATATTCAAATCCACCTCTAGCCTAGTTAGATATGGACCCACTTACGTCACTATGAACGAGGGCTGACAGATCCGTTGCAATTGCACTTTTACCAAGTAAAAGGTGTTTTAGGCACTTTGCCTAATGAACTAGATTCGTAGACTTCATTTGAATTAGAATCAAATCCGTCCTAGTATCCACTATTCGAAAGTGTGGATATACGAGTCTTGTTAATGTGTCCCAGACAACAATGCCACTTTTAAGTCTCAACAGATTTTCATGTTTGAGCTTTTGTTTGTCATATTATATGTTTGAGATTTATTTATATTCTAAATATAAATATTGTTATTCACATCCAATGTGCTTATCTCAATATCATCTTTATAAACAAAACACTTAGTGTTCTAGAATATAAAGGTATACCCATAACAGGTTAAACTAGATATAAAGATAATGTTTCTAGTCAAACTAGGTACATTATACAGTCTCCTAATTTAAGTACATACCGAAAGGGCATTTCCAAAACTTAGGTTCCCACAGCCAAAACAGCGACTCTCGTCCCGTTTCTGATTCGCAGGTCAATCTCACATGAAGTCAGTATCCTGCTAATCAGCAGATCCCGCACATCAGTACATATATTTATGTACCACATCCAGTATCAAAATTCCATTTTAAACTAGTAGTGGATATATTTATAACAAACATACCTGAAGTCGGAGCCTTGCCCGTCTTCACTTTCTTCATGTATGCCTTGTCCATACGGCATTCACGCTTCCAGTGACCCCGTTTTTCACAGTTTAGGAAGACATCTTGGGATATGTCCTTTGTCTTCCCAGAAGACTGTGACGATTTAGTCTTGCCCCTTTCTTCACACCCACAGAAGCCTTCGGCCAAGCCTTGGCCTTCTGGGATGTCGAAGTAAGATGCGCCTTGCGCTTCTTGCCCTTTTGTAAGCTCTAGCTCTGTCTTCTTGAGCATAGCCATTAAATCTCCAAGAGATTTCTATTGCAATTAGTACTTCTAAGATCTAACAATAGATCTATGAAGATCCTTCAATTTCAATATCATACTATAAGGATCTAATCCTTAGTTCTGACGAAGAAATTAAGGAGTCATTGCGGCAAGCATAACGGATTGAGCACTAAAGTTATCATCACCATGATTCTTCCAAAGCTCATGCTCCACTATTTGCTCAACTCCGGGCTCAAGCCCGAGATGTCACTCTATCAAATAAAGTAGTGGAGCATGAGCTTTGGAAGAGTCTCGGCTCCCAGGACTATCCTGAGGTTCTATTCCCAATTTGAAAAATTGAAGCCGCTTAAAGACATTTTCACCCAGGATTATATTTTAAACGCTAATCTTTCAGTTATCTTGATTCCAATAGTCCAACTATCCAATCAACGATTTCGGGTACAATCGAATATAATGATTTCTATAGTCTAACTATATAATCAACTACTATTTGATTGGTTACATTCAAATATATTGATTACTATAATCCAATTATATAACCAACTACAAATGAAGTAATTTGAATACAGTCCAACTGTTTAATTAAAACAACAATTGAATATTAGTCCAACTAATATATATAAATTTTTAATGACGAAAAATGAAATGAGCGCATATTGGCAAGTATTTAAACGAAATTGTAAATTTAATACTTGCCTCCCACTATTTTTCGACGAGCCTCTAACCCTCTGTGGAGTACTCGGGAAACCTAGTTTCCTAGCGGGCTAGGATCCCGTTAAATAACACACAACCTTGACTTTGGCCAACAAATTGTATGAAACTTAACTAGGTAGATCTCTAAGATCAATTGGATCCCATCCAATTCCTAGATCCAGTAGATGGACCTCCAAGTCCGAAACATATATCCAATATATGTCAATATATCTGATATATTCCCTAACCTTTTCATCTGAATCAACTAAGCCTTGGCTTTGGCTCAACAAGCTTAATGAAACCAGTTAAGCGTGACCCATTGACAGTGGGAAAGCTTCGTAATCGAGGCCGATGAACAAGAAGTGACATTGACTTTGTCCAAGAATTCACAACTTGCCCAAGGCGTACGATATGGAACAAAGCCTTCATGATTCAAACACATCCGCGATGGACAAAGGTCTTGACTTTGGCCAACAAACCAATGGCAATCTTGGATCTTGAGAGAGAATCACTCATTGGAAGGAAAAACACTTAATATAAAATGAGGGTTTTTTGTCGCGATTTGGCAACCAGTTTATTATTTTTTATTAGGTCTCATCATACACCCTTAAACATGCATTCTAAAAGCATAATAAGGCGCGAATAAAATAATAATGATATTCAGATGGATATATAACAAACTTTGTTCCTAGAACAAATCTCTCCATTTCCTCTCTCCCGCTAGCATTATTCATACTTCTACCCAATTACATAATAATTCTAAAGAAACCTCATTTACATTGAGGGGAATTGGTGAGAAGAGAAATACAATGAGAAAAGAGGTAATAGGCTAGACACGCAGGTCCAATTTAATAAATTCTAAATTTATTACAATAATTTCCAAAATTGCCCTCACCCATCTAATATCCATCCGATATACATTATTCATACATAAATCCAATATTCACACAAAGCATGTTATCAATCAATCTAATCCAATTAATTAATCTTTGATTAGTGACCATCCATTGTTCAAACAACAATTTGATTTGCGCGAGTCCAACTCGTTTAAGTATAAATACTCAAAGTGAGTGTTCTTGAATTATATCGAACTACAATTTTAAATCTTATTTAAATTTCATCCACTACTAATTCATATTTAATTCCAAATTAAATAATTACACTTTCAATAGTGCCTTTTAGACTTGGATTCCAAATCCAATCTTAACGGGTCTCAAAGGCCCAATTAGTAACCAATACTATTCAATTAAAGTCCAATGGGCTTTCAATTAATTTTTAAGGCATGGGCTTTGGCAATTATGGGTCAAACCCAAGATGCCAAGGCCCAATTAGGAATCACCATATGCCAAAAATCAATTTAGGCCCATTAGGCCCAATTAAAATTTTAAAGGCCCAATTATCATATTTGGACTTTATGGAAATGGTTTTAGGCCCAATTGGATCCAACCAATTATCCTAAACCAAACTTGGCCCAACCAAGCCCATTAAGCCCAAATACAATAAATTAAATTAATTCATTATTCCAAATTATAAATTAATTCAATTCAAGTGTAATTACCAAAATTAGTTAATTAATCTAATGATTCCAAAACACTAATTAATTCAATTAATCATGCTCTACATTTCCAATTCATGTCCAACACAAATTGAAGCAAAATCAATCTTATAACATGCATCATGGCTCACGGTAAAGGCATACAAAAAACATTCAATTTGATTTCAATCTAATTAAATCAATATTCAATATTTCTATCATGCCATCAACACATCTAATTTTCAAAAAATTACCATGAGCAACCTAGGGGTATATTCGGCCAAGCATGAAGGATTAGGGATTTTTGATCTAATCAATTTATCACAAATCCAATGATATACAAATCCAATTCAACATCATATAAACTCAACCCAACCATCAATTTAGGCATTTCATGCTCCAAACACAAAAATCCCAAATTTAAAGTTTAGAACCCTAGATTTTCAAATCAAGCTTAGATCGCTCTGATACCATTGTAAGTGTTCCTAGAACATGCTATTATCGTCTAAGAGTGATTTGTGTGTGAATAAAATCAAAGGAGTTGCGGAAAATACTCACATTGATCGGATGAGCTCAAAACTTTTTATGCATTTCGGTGGAAGCTCCAATTCATTCTTGAGTGTTTCCAACACTTGGGTGAGTTTCCCTATCACCTTGATTCACTCTTTAATGTGCTAGCAAGAAAAAAAATTGAAAGAAAAATTTCCCACCAAGGAAGCATACATTCGGCCAAGAGGTAGAGAAAAGAGAGAGAAAATTTTTTTGTGTTATGTTTTTCCAAAAAACAAATTACCAATAATGCCTTGAAAAAAGTGGTATATCTTTTCCAAAAGAAAAAATAAAGTCAAAGTGTGTTGGAGGGAAAATGGCAATTAATGCCTCCAACCACTTCCATCACTCAAGTTGACACTTGATAGACATGTGATGTAAGTTGGTGGGACCCACTTTAATTCAAAATTCAAGTGGCTTTGCTCAACACACTTCGGGCTCGGGTTCGTTTAATCTGATTAAACAAATTTTCTGTTGCGACGTAATTAAATCCAATTTAATTAAATAATAATGCCTAGCAAAATTATTACGAAAGTCGTTTACGAATTAATTCTAAATTAATTCGTTCGCTAGAATTAAAATCCAATTTAATTCCGCTTTGAAATACGATTTTATTTAATATATCCAATATATTATTTTAGCCCATATAAATAAATTAAATAGTAAAATCCAATTTCACTATTAAATTTACTTTACCGATTAATTCTAAATTAACCGCGTTCTCTCTTCTCGATGAATTTAATCCCAGATAAATTCTCGTAGCAATTAATCCCAGATTAATTCTTTCTCTTTTAATTAATCCCGGATTAATTTATTACCGTAATTAATCCCAGATTAATTTTCTCTCTCATTATTAATCCCAGATTAATTTTCTGTTCGAGTCAAATCTCATCGGTGAATCTTTTGGAAGCGACCTAAGAAATTCTTGAATATGTTGGCAGTAAATATGGTCATCGAACTATCCGAATACGTGCATACCCGGTACCATGTTCTCACCGATCTACAAGACATGGTTGGCTTCTAGCAAAGCACCGTGTGTACCCAATTCTCCAGAAATATTCTTTAAAGGAATATGTAATGTTTGTCAGACGTAGTATACGTAGTATTGCGTATTACTATCTAGTATCAGAATGTCAAATGCTAGGCCTGGGGCTGGAATTGTGTCTGCCCCGTACGAAGCATATATCGGATCTATGGTAACTAGTCTCTATAATCGGATAATCATGACCTTGTCATTATATCGCGATAGCTGCAACATACAAGAGTACCAGTTCCGTATCCTACGTGATCATCATCTCCATATGACTGAAGTGATACTTCCATCTTGATATCGCATCCAATACACTAGGTTTCTCAGTATACCCAGAAGAGGCGTACACAGAACCTGTTAAATCCCCGGACGACCAAAACCAAAGTATACTGATTGTCGCAAGTATTAGTGATGTAAGTCTCAGGTTAAGACCAAATACACCTACCCTGATTCGGATTCCCATAGACACATAGTCATACTACCAATGGGTTTCCGAGCGGTCTATCCAGAGCGAAGCTGTTTCCGTACCATCGGTAAACAGAACCTCATATTACATTTGCATGAGTTTCCAATACCCAGATATATGAGAACTATGTCGTTACGCTTCCATAAGACGCACAAGTGTAATACTAGCATATTTCACATTATCGATGTCCAATCTCGATAATACTACGACTAGGGATATTTAATGATTAAACCTTACGTGGATTAATAATGTCTATTAATCTGGTACTAATCATATGGACTTTTATCATTCATATATCCAGATAATCCAATTACAAATGATAAAAGAGCAATTTGTACAACAACAACGCCATGTTTTGTACAAATAGTGATGCTATGGGTCATAATTGTCCAACAGAGAATGCCTTGCAACCTTCATCTGGCTTCGGCTATCAAAGATCAGAAATCTTCCTTGGAAGATTTCATGACCACGTTTGTTGCTAATACTGCAGCGAGGTTTCATGGGCAGATTGCATCCTCTATAACCATTCAATAGTAACGGGTATTTGGATATACTGCCACCGCCAAGCTATCTTTTTCATGTCAAAAGAGTCAGTGGATACAAAAGAAGAAGCTACAATGACCATTTGGGTGGTTGCGTCTGGCTGAAGACGTTAAACTTAGCACTAACGGGGAGACAACCCTTGCTATTATTTTCTTTATTTTATTTTTTATTGTGTGATATTGTTTATTTATTCGTTTGCATGTTATTTATGTAGGTAGCACAAAACATAAAAAGCCCGCACAACCAAAGTCTTACCAGCAGGAGCCTGATCAACTCCATGTCCGGTAGTGTTGTTCTTCACTCTTGTTTCTCTATATTTATCTTACATTGAGGACAATGCAAGTTTTCAGTTTGGGGGTGTGTGCTTGTAGTGATAATTCCTGCATGTAGTGATGATAAGTGCACGAAAGTGTACTTTGGACACTACTAACTCGACTTAATTATCATGTATTTAATATTAATTAGAGTTTATTTTGTGCTTTTTTATTATGAGCAATGGGATATGAAGTTTGGAGCAATTAAGCATGTTTCGGGACATTACGGACGCATCGGAAGCACGCAGGAAGAGCGAAAATAAAGAAATCACAAAGCCAGAATTTCCCCTACCACGCGCATCACGACGCGCCCTACAACCAAAATCCAGAGAGTTGGGCGTCGTGGCGCCCAAAGACCGGTGTTGTAGCGCCCCGAATGCCCCAAAACCCTGAATTTGGATGTCTTTGATGCATATTATGATTCCGAGGCCTCCCTATATAAACCTAACTTCGTCCAAACCCTAGGGGGAGGAGAAAAACAGAGGAAAAACTCAGAAACAAAAGCCACAAACATAAACTCAAGAGACAAGAACGAAGAACTTGAAGCCAATGATGATGTCTCTCTGATCTATCGATGTTGTTTCTGTTTCTTTCTTCTATATGGAGAACTAATATTCTAAAGCAAAGCTAAGGATGAACTCTTGTATTCAACTCTTTTATTCTTGTTATTTGATTCTTGGATAAACTTATTTGCTTAAATACAATTGATATCTCATTATTATCTTCATCTTTTGATTATATGAATCCAAAAACTGTATTTTGTTAATTTACATATAGATTCAGTCATGCTTTCTCTATGTGTGGTTTATGAAATCAGTTGTGACTGGTTAAGGTTGTTTTACAAGTTAATTTTCTGCTGCAATATTGCTTGAGTGTATATTGTCGTCGTAAGATAGGTTGTAACGATAGCCTTGTGTGTTGTTAAAGTAGAGAAGATAAGTTATCAATTACTTTAGGACTTAATTTGTATAGAATTGAATATCCTCCAATTGTTGGTTTGGGACGTGAAACCCTCAATTGCGTAATAAAAAGAATCAAAAACAGAATATAAGAACTTGATACAAGAGGGATTCCTGACACTTTGTTGTTTCTCTCTACTGATAATATCCAGCAAATTTTCATAATCTTTAGTTTAAATTGCAAATTTAATCATTTCTTTAATAAATTTATCGCTAAACATTTTTACTTGAGTAAATTAGTTATTGTGACCATCTTTGTGAGGAATCGACACCCCAGTTATACTGTGACAATCGTAAGATATTTTTGGGCGTAATCAAAATTTGGTGCAGTTGCCGGGGAGACGGTTTACAACTTAAGGAGCAAGTTTGCAAAAGCGGTAATTTCGTTCCGTATTTATTTTATTTTCTAGTTTTTATTTTATTTTATTTATTATTGAATTTTTTTTTTGCTTATTTTATTTCAATTTTAGTTTTAGTAAACTTTAATTCTGAGTTTCACTCTTTTAGTTTTGTTTCTAGTATTACTTGTGTTTAACTCGCATGCCTAATCATAGAGATAAGTTTGGTAGATTTGTTAGAACTAAGGAAGATAACTATGATTCTGAGAGTTTGTTTGACAATCTCTTTGCCACACCCTCCACATCTAGTGCACACAATATGAGTGAATACAGGAGACCACCCGTGAGGAGTCTTGAAGACTACCTCCACCCAACTCACACAGCTACACCTTCGTGCATCATGTTTCCTCCAAATGCACCACACATAGATTTTAAACCTGGGATGATACAATATCTCCCAACCTTCCATGGTTTTGAGAACGAGAACCCCTATGTGCACATTAGGGAATTTGAAGAGGTAGTAGCGACTTTCCATGATCGGTTTGGAACTACTGATACAATCATACTTAATTTATTCCTCTTTGCCCTTAAGGATAAAGCTAGGAGCTGGTTGTACTCTTTGAGACATCTATCAATAGGATCATGGGGCGAGATGACACATGTATTTTTCGACAAATACTTCCCACACCATAAGACTAATGCCTTGAAATGAGAAATCTATACCTTCTCCTAAAAGGACAGTGAGACCTTTTACCAAACATGGAAGAGGTATAATGAGTTGTTAGCTAGTTGCCCTCACCATGGATATGAGAGTTAGCGTTTAGTGACATATTTTTATGATGGTCTAACCCCTAGAGTGCACCAATTCGTTGAGACGATGTGCAATAATTAGTTCATCCGAAAAGATCCTGATGAGGCATTTGAGTATTTAGATGACCTAGCTAAGAAATCTCACACATGGACTGGCCCTAGTGCCACATAGAGCACTGATAGGACACACCCCACTCCTCTTAATAGAAGCATACACCACTTGAGAGAAGAGGATAGCCTTAAGGCAAAAGTTGAGCTATTAACTAGACATATGGGAGCCTTAGTAGCCAAAGATAGCAAAACTATGCATACAGTAGCCCACTTAGAACCTCAAGAGGTATGTATTGTGTGCAATAGGACCGACCATTTGGCACAAGAGTGCCCTACAAATGGAGAGATGGGGGGAACATATGAGGACCAATGAAATACATTAGGGATGTACATAAAGCCTTACACGCCTTACTCAGACACTTATAACCCTGGTTGGAGGAACCACCCCAATTTTAGTTGGAAATAAGAGTCTTCTCAGCCGAGTCAAACACCACAACCTAGAGGTTATAGTGCCCCCCAATATCACACACCTGCCATTCCTAAGAATTTGTTAGAAGATATGATGCAAGAATTTATGGAAGCCCAGAGTAAAACCAATCAGAGGTTTGAGTCATTGATAGCTCAGGTAGCGGAAGACAATAATGAGATAAAGAGCCAAATCTCTAACTTGACTAATGTCCTGAGTGTGCACGAACAAGGAAAATTCCCTTCTTAAGCTCAACCTAACCCTCGGGGGAAACACATGGCATAAGCTAATCATGAAAGAGCCAATGTAAAAGGTGTTAATGTCATAATCACTATGAGTGGAAAGGAGGTAAGGATGCAAGACACCTCCAACACCACCGGTGCCACTAAGGATAGTAGTGATAATACTCCTCAGGAAGAACAAATGACACATGTCCCGATTAGAGTACCATTTCCTTAAGCCCTTAGGCTCACTACTAGAGCTGCAGACCCCAACGGTGAGATCCTAGAGCACCTTAAGCAAGTAAAGATTAACCTTCCCTTGTTGCATGTAATCAAACAAGTTCCCACATACGTTAAGGTTCTAAATGATCTATGCACCATGAAGAGGAAACATCACGTGAAGAAAATTGCATTCCTGACAGAACAAGCAAGTGTAGTGATTGCCACATTGACACTTATGAGTTTGGTCAGGCATTACTATACTTAGGCGCGAGTGTTAATCTGATGCCCTATTCCATCTATATGCAGTTGGGTCTTATGCAAGTGTGATATGAGGTTCTTTTAGTCATTGGACCGGGAATAGGTTCGCTCTGGATAGACCCATTGGAGTCTCATTGGTATTATGACTATGTGTCTATGGGAATCCAAATCAGGATAGGTGTATGTGGTCTTAACCTGAGACTTGCATCGCTAATACTTGCGTCAATCAGTATACTTTGGTTTTGGTGGTCCGGAGCTTTAACAGGTTCTGTGTATGCCTCTTTTGGGTGTACTGAGAATCGTAGTGTATTGAGTTTGATGTCAAGATGGAAGTATCACTTCAGTCATATGGAGATGATGATCACACAGAGATACAGAACTAGTACTCTTAAATGTTATAGTTATCGGGATAGTATGACTAGGTCATGATTATCCGATTACAGAGAGTAGTTGCTAGTGATCCGAAATATGCTTCGTACGGGGTAGACACAATTCCAGCCCCAAGCCTAGCATGTGACATCCGATACTGGATCGTATTACACAATACATAGTATACTACGCCTGATACAGATTATATATATTCCATGTTGAATATATTTCTGGAGAATTGGGTAGGAATGGTGTTTTTCTAGAAGCCAACCATGTCTCGTAAATCAGTAAGAACGTGATACCGGGTACGCACGTGTCGGATAGTCCGACAACCATATTTACTGCCAACATATCCAGGAATCTCTTGGTCGCTTCCCAAAGATTCACCGATGACATTTGACTCGAACAGAATTAATCTGGGATTAATTTTGAGAGAGAAAATTAATATGGGATTAATTACGTCAAGAATTAATCTGGGATTAATTCGACTAGAAGAGATAACACGATTAATTTGGAATTAATCGGCAAAATAAATTTAATAGTTAAATTGGATTTTACTATTTAATTTATTTATTTGGGCTAAATAATATATCGGATATATTAATTGAAATTGGATTTCAATACGGAATTAAAATTGGATTTTAATTCAAGTGAAAAAATTAATTTGGAATTAATTCGTAAGTGACTTTCGTAATAATTTTGCGAGACATTATTATTTAATTAAATTGAATTTAATTATTTAGCGACGGAAAATTCATTTAGTCGGATTAAACGAACCGGGCCCAAAGTGTGTTGTATAAATCAACTTGAATTTGGAATTCAAAATTAGGTGGGACCCATAACTCACATCACTTGTCAATCTTGTGATGGAAGTAGTTGGCTACTTTTAAAGACATCTTTTGCCAACACACACACAACTTTTGAAGTCAACTTTTGTATTAAGTTTTTTAAAAACAAAAATACATTATTCATCATCTTCTCTCTTTCTTCCTTTTGGGCGTGAGCTTGGCTATTCTCTCTATTGATTTTTGCTTCAAAAATCATCAAACTAGCACTTTGGGAGTCAATTAAAGGTGATAGGGAAACTCACTCAAGAGTTTGGAACTCAAAATGAGGGCTTGGAGCTTCTACAATAAAGAAAAAAGTCTTGAACTTCATCCGATCAAAGTGAGTATTTCCGCAACTTTATTTGATTTATTCACACACATATCATGTTTAGAGATCCTTGGCATGTGTAGGACACTAACAATGGTATCATGAGCCAATCTAAACTTGATTTCAATTTTAGGGTTCCAAACTTTAATTTGGGTATTTTATGCTTGGTGTGTGAAAATTCGAAATTGATTGTTTGGTTGTGGTTGGATGATGATGAATTAGATTTGTGCATCATTGGATTTGTGAAATTGATTGTATCAAAAATTTCCCCAAATCCTAAGCCATGGCCGAATGGAACCTTATGTAGTGCACATGGTGATTTTTTGAAAATTAGCAATTGGATGTGTTGTTGGCATGAAATGTATGTTAAATGTTGATTTAATTAGATTGAAATCAAATTGCATGATAATTTCCTTGCCATTGTCGTGAGCCTAAGCATGTTGTAGAATTGATTTTGCTTCAATTTGTGTTGGACATGAATTGGAATTAATGAGCATGATTAATTGGATTAATTAGTATTTTGGAAACATTAGATTAGTTGATTAATTATGTTAATTACACTTGAATTGGATTAATATGTAATTTGGAATAATGTATTAATTTAATTTGGGGTAATTGGGCTTAATTGGCTTGGTTGGGCCAAGTATGGTTTTGGATAATTGGGTTGGATCCAATTGGGCCTAAAACCATTTCCATAAAGTCAAAACAAGACTTTTGGGCCTTCAAAAATTTAATTGGGCCTAATGGGCCTAAATTGATTTTTGGCATAGGGTGATTCCTATTTGGGCCTTGGCATCTTGGGTTTGATCCATAATGGCCAAAGTCCATGCCTAAAGAATTAATTGAAAGCCTATTGGACTTTAATTGAATAATATTGGATTCTAATTGGGCCTTTGAGACCCGATTGGATTGGATTTGGAATCCAAGTCTTTAAGGCACAAAAATAAGTGTAATTATTTAATTTGGAATTAAATATGAATTAGTATTGGATACAATTTAAATTGGATTTAAAATTGTAGTTCCATATAATTCAAGAATATGTACTTTTAGTATTTATTCTTAAACGAGTTGGACTTGCGCAAATCAAATCGTTGTTTGAACATTGGATGGTCATTAATCAAATATTAATTAATTGGATTAGATTGATTGACAACATGCTTTGTGTGAATACTTGGATGTGTTTATATGAATAATGTATATCGGATGGATATTAGATGGGTGGGGGCAATTTTGGAAATTATTGTAAGTATGGTACTTATTTATTAAATTGGACCTGCGTGTCCAGCCTATTATCTCCTTACTCTTTGTATTTCTCTTCTCACCAATTCCCCTCAATGTAAATGAGGTTTCTTTATTGTATTATGTAATTGGGTAGAAGTATGTAAAGTGCTAGCGGAGAGAGAGAAAGAGAGATATTTGTTCTAGGAACAAAGATTGTTATATATCCATCCGCATATCATTATTAATTTTATCGCACCTTATTATGCTTTTAGAATGCATGTTTAAGGGTATATGATGAGACCTAATCAAAGATAATAAATTGGTTGCCAATTTACGTGAAAAACCTCACTCAAATATTAAGCGTTTTCCCTTTCATTGAGTGGTTCTCTCTCAAGATCCAAGATTGGCATTGGTTTGTTGGCCAAAGTCAAGATCATTGTCCATCGCGGATATGTTTGAACCACGAAAGCTTTGTTCTATATCGCATGTCTTGGGCAGTTGTGACTTCTAGTTCATCGACGTGGATTATGAAGCTTTCCCACTGTCAATGGGTCGCGCTTAACTGGAATCATTAAGCTTGTTGAGCCAAAGCCAAGGCTTAGTTGATTCAGAGGAAAAAGGTTAGGAAATATATATTGGATATATATCTCGGACTTGGAGGTCCACCTATCAGATCTAGGAATTGGATGAGATCCAATTGATCTTAGAGATCTACCTAGTTAAGTTTCATACAACTTGTTAGCCAAAGTCAAGGTTGTGTGTTATTTAACGGGATCCTAGGCCACTAGGAAACTGGGTTTCCCGAGTACTCCACAGAGGGTTAAGGGCTTGCCAAAAAATAGTGGGAGGCTAGTATTAAATTTGCAATTTTGTTTAATACTTGCTTACACACGCTCTTTTAATTATTTATCGTTGTTATAAATACATATTAGTTGGACTAATATCTTTTATTATTTTCAATGAACAGTTGGACTGTACTTAAAATACTACTCCACTTGTAGTTGGTTATATAGTTGGACTATAGTAACCATTACATTTTGAGTGTACCCGAAATTATTGATTGAATAGTTGGACTATTGCAATCGAGATGGCTGGAAAGATTAGCGTTAGGGACATCATCATGGGCGATAATGTCTTTAACAGCTCCAATTTTCCAGATTGTTAGATGAACCTCATGAGAGTCCAGGGGGCTGAGAAGTTGCTCTATGTTATAGAAAAACCTCTCGGGTCTGAGCCTAGAGTTGAGCAAATAGTAGAGCATGAGCTTTGGAAGACTCATCGTGATGATAACTTTAGTGCTCAATCCGTCATCCTTGCTGCAATGACTCTTCAATTTCTTCATCAGAACAAAGGATTGGATCCTTATAGTATGATGTTGAAATTGAAGGATCTTCACAGATCTAATCTTAGATCTCAGAAGCACAAATTGCACAAGAAGCTCTTTCGCTCGCGTATGTCAGAGGGGACGTCTGTCGAGCACTATGTGTCACAGATGATTGCTGACATTGAACAGCTAGGTCAGCTGGGCATAACCTTCGAGGCCGAGACTTCTATAGATTTGATCTTATAGTCTTTGCCCGATTGCTGGGGCGAGTTCATCATAAACTATAATATGATGAACCAAGAGAAAACTCTTGGAGAATTATTGGCGATGCTGAAAGAAGCAAAGCCATAGCTTCTGATGGGCAAGAAGCGCGAGGCGCACATTACTTCGACATCCCAGATGGCCAAGGCTTGGCTAAAGGCTTCTGGGGGTGTGAAGAAAATGAAGAAAAAAGGCAAGGCTAAATCATCACAGTCTTCTAGGAAGACTACAGACATATCCCAAGACGTCTGCCTACATTATGGCAAACGGGGTCACTGGAAGCGTGACTGCCATGAGTACAAGGTAGAGTTAGAGGAAGTGAAGACGGGCAAGGCTCCGACTTCAGATATGTTTGTTATAAACATATCCACTATTAGTTTTAAAAATTGGATTTTTGATTATGGATGTGGTACTCACATATGTACTGGTGTGCAGGATCTGCTGATTAGCAGGATACCGGCTTCAGACGAGATAGACCTACGAGTCGGAAACGGGATGAGAGTCGCTGTTTTGGCCGTTGGGACCTATGTTTTGTATCTGCCATTGGGGCATGTAATTACATTAGGTGACTGTTATTTTGTACCTAATTTGACTAAGGAACATCATCTCTGCATTTTGTTTAACTCGTTGCGGGTGTACCTTTGTATTCTAGAACACTAGGTGTTTTGTATATAAAGATAACATTTTGATATGTACAACAGATGTTAATAATAATCTTTATATTTTGAATATAAATGAATCTCAAACATATAACATGACAAACAAAAGGCTCAAACTAAGTAACACAGATGAAACTTATCTGTGGCATTATCGTCTGAGACGCATTAACAAGACTCGTATATCCGCTCCTTAGAAGAATGGATACTTGGATAGATTTGATTCCAATTCAAATGATGTCTACGAATCTTGTTTATTAGGAAAAATGCCTAAAACACCTTTTAGTGGTAAGGGTATAAGTGCCACTGAGCTGTTAGCCCTCGATCATAGTGATGTATGTGGGCCCATGTCTAGCCAGGCTAGAGGTGGTTATGAATACTTCGTAACCTTTACAGATGTTGCATCGCGTTATGGTTATGTGTATCTTATGAAACACAAATCGGAAACGTTTGAGAAATTCAAAGAGTTTCGACATGAAGTAGAAAAATATACCGGTAAAAGTACTAAAACATTATGGTCGGACCGTGATGGAGAATACTTAAGCAATGAGTTTCTTGATTACTTGAAAGAATATGGTATTCTTGCACAGTAGACTCCTCTCGAAACACCTCAATTTGAGTGATATGTCCAAACGAAGAAACTGAACTTTGTTAGACATGGTAAGGTTAATGATGAGTCGCACTGGGCTACCAATTTCCTTCACGGGATACGCATTGAACAGTGCAATACTTTTTTTCAATAAGGTTCTGTCAAAGTCTGTTGGGTAGACTCCATATGAAATATGTACAAGAAAGAAACCGGGTTTCTCATTCCTGAAGATTTGGGATGCTGGGCATATATTAAACGTTTGGATGGTGCCAAACTAGAACCCAAATCGGATAAGTGCCTATTTGTAATTGGTTATCCTAGGGAAAACAATTTCCACAACCCACTAGAGAACAAAAATATTTGTTGCTCTCCATGCGGTTTTCCTTAGGGGAATTCCTAAATTCACTATTCACAGCAGCCCACTACCTTGAAAAAGTGAGCAGAATTTGAATTTTTGTTGCCCAAATCGTCGCTCAACCGCTCGATGTAAGTATTCCGCACTTCCGTCGTTGTATTCACTTATGATTCATGCTTGAGTTTTGATCTTGGGACCTATAGAAACTCCAACAATGGCATCAAGAGCTTAGGTTAAAAGCATGAAAAAGTTAGGGCTAAAATTTGGGCAAACTTGATTTTGAGCATGATAAATTAAATTGGATGGATTTGTATGCTTAATTGTGTTTGAATTGAAGATTGATTGGGTCAATTTCAAGAAAATTTGATTGGATCATTTTTTCCCCAAATTTCTACCTTGGCCGAATTTGATACATGATTTTAATGTCTTGGGATTTTTGATTTTTGACAATTGGATGTGTTGGAAATCATTTGGGATGATGATTTTATGTCGATTGCGGAATTAATTGGATTAAATTCGAATCGGATGTAAAATCCCCAAATTGCCAAGTATGTTATTTAGCATGAAATTGGGTAAAATGAATTTGAGCATGTAATTATGAAATTGGATGATTAAGTATGCTTGAATGTATTTTAATTGATGATTGGTTGGATCAATTTGATCAAATTTGGTTTGGAACAAATTTGCCCAAAATCTTATCTTGGCCGAGAGTATGCCCCTTTGTGTTCTTGGTGAATTTTGATTTTTTGAAACATTGGATGTGTTGAAAATCATTAGGGTATATTGATTTAATGTCGAATTGGGTTTAATTGGATTGAAACAAATCGAACATGAAATTAACCCCATTGCCGAGAACAAAGTGAGCATGAATGGGTTTGATTTTAATCAAAATATGTTGGACATATGATGATGATAATGAGCATGATTAATTGTATGAATTGATGTTTTAGAAATGTTAATTTGGGTGATTAATCATGATATACACTTTAGGTAATTAAATTACGAAATTGGATTTGTGTAATTTAATTAATTGGGCTAATTTTGGAATTGAGCTTGAATTGTTGTTATTGGGCTTATTGGGCTTTGTTGTACAAAGTTTGGTTTAGGCAAAATTGGTTGGATCCAATGGGCCCAAAACCGCATCCATAAAGCCCAAATGCGACTTAATGGACCTTTAAAGTTTAATTGGGCCTAATGGGCCAAGATTAATTTATAGGCTTATGGGGTAAACTCCCGGATTGGATTTTGGTTATTCGTTTTGACTCGAGTTGACCAAAAGTCACGCCCTTAAGAAATTAATTAAAGCCCATTAGACTTTAATTAAATTAATATTGGATATTAATCGGTCTTTGAGACGCGTTACGATTAAATTTGGAATTTAAGTCGTAAAGGTTTATATAATAAAATAAAGTGTAATATTTAATTTGGAATTAAATAGTGGATTAATATTAAATACATATTAAATTGGATTTAATTATGTAGTTTAATTTAATTCGGGAATTCGTACTTTAAGTACTTATTCGCAAAAACGAGTTTGACTAGAACAAAATCAAATCGTTGTTTGAACATTGGATGATCATTAATTATCAAGATTAATTAATTGGATTAGATTGATTGATAACATGCTTGAGTGAATACATGGTTGTGTTGCATGAATAATGTATATCGGATGGATATTAGATGGGTGGGGCAATTTTAGAAATTGTTGTAATAAATTTGATTTATTAATTGGACCTGCGTGTCCAGCCTTATCACCTCATATTCTTTGTATTCTCTTCTCACCTATTCCCCTCAATGTAAATGAGGTTTCTTTAGAAGTGTAGTGTAACGGGTAGAAGAAATATTTGTGCTAGCGGGAGAGAGAAAGTGAGAGATTTGATCTAGGATCAATGTGTAAAATATCCATCTGCATATCATTATTATTTTATCATATGCGCTTTATTATGTGTTTAGAATGCATGTTTAAGGGTGTATGATGATGAGACCTTAACAAAGATAATAAATTGGTTGCCAATTTGCACACGAAAAACCCTCATCAATATCATGCATTTTTCCTTCCATTGAGTGATTCTCACTCAAGATCCGAGACGGCATTGGGTTGTTGGCCAAAGTCAAGCCCTTTGTCTGTCGAAGATGTGTTTGAATCACGAAGGCTTTGTTACATGTCAGTGTCTTGTCCAAGTTGTGGTTTGTTGGCCAAAGTCAAGACCACTTCTTGTCCATCGACATTGATTACGAAGCTTTCCATGGTCAATGGGTCGCGCTTGACTGGGATCATTAGGTTTGTTGTGCCAAAGCCAAGGCCTAGTTGATTCAGAGGAAAAAGGTTAGGTAATACATTGGATGTATTGGCATATATAAGATATATGTTTAGGATTTGGAAGTCCACCTACTAGATCTAGGAATTGGATTGAATCCAATTGATCTTAGAGATCTACCTAGTTAATTATCATACAATTTGTTGGCCAAAGTCAAGATTGTGTGATATTTAACGGGATCCTAGCCCACTAGGAAACACGGTTTCCCGAGTACTCGACAGAGGGTTAGAGGCTCGCCGAAAAATAGTGGGAGACAAGAATTGAATTTGCAATACTCGTTCAATTACTCGCCATACGCGCTCATTTAAATTATTTCGTCATTAGATTAAATGTTAGTTGGACTAATATTTAAATTGTTGTTTTATTTAACAGTTGGACTGTATTATAGTTGATTATATATTATTGGATTTATTAATCAATATATTTGAATTAATTAATTTCAGTTTACAGTTGATTTTATAATTGGATTATAGTAATCAATGTAATTGAGGTTAATTAATTTAGATTATATTTGATTATATAGTTGGACTATTATAATCATTATAATAAATAGTACCACAAATCGTTGATTAAATAGTTGGACTATTAGAATCAAGATAGATATGAAAGATTAGTGTTTAAGACATAATCCTGGGTGAAAATGTATTTAAACGACTTTAATTTTCAAATCGGGAATAATTTTCAGGATGGTCCTGGAAACTAATTAGTTATTTTATTTGATAAAATAATATTATGCCTAAGTCTGGAATTAAGCAAATAAGTGGAACATGATATTTGGAATATTCATGTAATGATAACTTTAGTGCTTAATCCATAATACTTGTCATATAGACTCCTTAATTTCTTTATCAGAACTAAGGATTAGATTCTTAAAGTATGATATTGAAATTGAAGGATATTCAAAGATTAGATCTTGGAAGTACTTTTAAAAATTGCAATAAATAATTCTTGGAGAATTAAAGACTATTCTCAAGGAGATAAAGTCAAAATTTGCAATTAGGCAAGTAGTGCAAGGCACACCTTACTTCAATATTCTGGAAACCCGAGGCTTGGTCAAAGGCAACTGGAATATTGAAAATGACAAAGGCAAAATCATTATAGTCTTCTTGGAAGATAAATGACATATCCCAAAATGTCTGCACAATTGTGGCAAACGGAATCGCGAAGCGTGACTGTCGTTTGGACAAAGCAGACACGAAGGAATTGAAGACGAGCAAGGCTCTGACTTCAAATATGTTTGTCAAAATTATGTTCATTACTAGTATTAAAATTGGATTTTTAGATACTTAATATGGTACATAATAAATATATATATTGATGTTCAGAATCTGCTATGAGCAGGATTAGAGAACTGTTATAATGTAACTAGTTTGACTAGATACATTATCTCTTTATCAGTGTTTAACCCACTGCGGGTGAACCTTTATATTTTAGAACACTAAAGTGTTTTATTATATAAGGATGATATTGAGATAAACACATTAGATGTGAATAACAGAATTTATATTTTGAATATAAATAAATCTCAAATATATATAATGACAAACAAATAGCTCAAAGTGATTTGATCAGAAGAAACTAATTATGGCATTGTTGTCTGGGACACAATCGAACAAGACTCGTATATCCACACTTTCGAAGAGTGGGTACTCGGACTGTTTTGATTCCAATCAAATAAAGTCTACGAATCTAGTTTATTGGGCAATATGCCTAAAACACTATTTACTTGGTAAAAGTGTAAATGCCACCGATCTATAAGCCCTAGTTCATAATGAAGCAAGTGGGCCCATGTCTAGCTAGGCTAGATATGGATATGAATATTTCGTGACCTTACAGATGTGGCATCGCGTTATGGTTATGTGTTTCTTTTGAAGAACACAAATCAGAAACTTTTAGAGTTTCGATACGAAATAGACAAACAGATCGACTATAGTATTATACCGTCACGGTAAGACCGTAATGTAAAATACTTAAGCAATAAGTTTCTTATATACTTGAAAGAGTATAGTATTCTTTCAAATGAGGACTCCTCCAGGAACACGTCAAAGTGACGGTGTGTCCGAACGGATTAACCGAATCATGTTAGACATGATAAGGCTAATCATGAGTCGCTCTGAGCTACCATTTCCTTCAACGGATAAGTTTTAACAATGCAATAACTTATTTAGAATAAAGTTCTATTAATAATTTGTTTGACAAATATCATATTAGATATGAACGGGAAAGAAACCGGGTTTCTCATTCCTGACCATTTGGGATGCTAGGCATATGTTTGGATTATACCAAACTAAAACCTAAATTGGATAAGTGCCAAATTGGTTATCCTAAAGGAAACCATAGTACTTATAAATCTCACATGAGAACAATATGATTGTTGCTCACCATGCGGTTTTTCTAAGAGGAATACCGATATGCAGTGGTCAGTGGGAGGATGGTGATACTCGATGAAAATTGGAGTAATACTATTCAAGGCACCTATTCCTAATGGAACATAAATAGTTCATCAATGATGAAACTATTCCATTAATCTTCGAGTACACAAGAACCACGTAGATCGGAGAGAGTCAGAAAACAACCTGGGGTATGGGTTTCTGATCTCACCTCATAATGATGTTAATCTTTTAAGGTATACCAACTGATTACGTATGAGGTAGTGATACAAGGTATCGACTCCCTATTATGACAAAGTGTCATGACGTTCAAAATGGATTCCATATATATCAACAAGTTTGGATACTAGTTGATGTACCACAAGGCATTATGCCTATTGGTACTGTATAAGTCTTCAAGGAAGACATACATGGATGGGCTTTGTACGGAAAGGTATCGTTATCAACATTGTGTTGATTACGATTCAACCTTTTACATGTTGCCATTGTAAATCCATTTGGATAATGCTTGCTAAAGCTGTGTATTTCATTTATGAAATATGACAGCTTAACGGAAAATCGCTTTCCTGAAAAGGAAACCTTTCGGAGGATGTTTATAACATCCTGTCGGTTTTGTCGTACCATAACAAGCAAACAAGGTTTGCAGGTTATTCGATCCATGTTTGGATTGAAGCAAGCATAGATTCTTGGAATTATCGTTTTGATGTAATCATAAAGGAGTATGATTTAATTCAAAACAAAATGATTCTTGTGTATATAAAAGGGTTAGTGGGAGTGCACTGACATGAATGTCCTGTAAGATAATGATAATATGTCATTTCTTGGAAATGATATTCGCATAAAATAATCGGTGAAAGCTTGGCTTTCCTGATAACGACTATAAGTCGTAAAAAAGGTATTATACAATAGTATAACGGTACAGTGAAGTTGAAATCTTCCAAGCAAGATACTGTTGCCGAATAAACAACAAATGCGGATTATTGCTGCAGCTGAGGCAGCAATAGAAGCCATTTGGATCGATAATAAATCTAATTAGATTAGATATAGTTCTGTTAACGGCTGAGCTAAGCGTCAGCACTAGCTAAAGAATTAAAGGTCTCATCGACGATCCAGATATATACTTCTATATTCATCTGATTCGTTCGGATCATACATCGTGGCGATGTGGTGATCGTATAAATCGCGTCAGACGATAATCATGGAAATCCGCTGACGAAAAACTTTTCTCAGCAATTTGAGCGAACCGTACATAGTTCGGGTGTTAGACACTCGAGTGACTGGCTATGTGCCAAGTGGGAGATTGTTGGATAATATGACCCATAGCGTCACTATTTGTACATATCATGTGTTGTTGTACAAATTAACTGTGTGACAAGGAATTGCACTCTCATCATTTGTGATTAGATCACCATAGATATATAAATGAAGAGAGGTCCATATGATTAGTTCCTGGATTGAGAATGATATGAGACAGTATCAGTCCACGAAGGATTAATCATTAAATATCCCTAGCCGGAGTATTATCGAGACAGGACATCGATAATGCGGAATAGGCTAGTATTGCACTTGTGCGCGTTGTGAGGGCACAACGGCATAGTTCTCATATATTTAAGTATTGGATACTTATGCAAGTGCGATAGGAGGTTGTGTTTCACCGATGGTCGGGAAACAGCGGGCCGCTCTGGATAGACCCTCGAATCCATTGGTATTATACTATGTGTCTATGGGAGTCCGACATCAGGGTAGGTGTATTTGGTCTTAACCTGAGACTTGCACCGCTAATGCTTACGACAATCAATATACTTTAGTTGAGGTCGTCTAGGACTCTAACCGGTTCTGTGTACGCCAACTGCTGGGTATATTGAGAATCGTAGAGTATGGGTGTGATGTCAAGACGGAAGTATCACTTCAGTCATAGTGGAGATGATGTCACGCAGGATACGGTATTAGTGCTCTTAAGTGTTGCGCAACCATCGGGATATTATGACTAGGTCATGCATATCCGATTATAGAGACTAGTTACCAGACATCCGACATGTGCTTCGGACGGGGCAGACACTTATCCAGCCCCAGCCCTAGCACGTGACTATCCGATACTGAGCCGATATACACAATACTTGGTATACTACGCTTGATACAGATCTTAAATATTCTTAGATGGATATGTCCGGAGAATTGGGTAGACTTGGTGCTTTGCTAGAAGCCAACCTTGTCTTGTAAATCGGTAAAACGTAGTACTTGGTACTCACGTGTTCGGATAGTCCGATGACCGATTTCACTGCCAACATATCCGGGGATCTCATGGGTCGCTTCCCAAAGATTCACCGATGACGTATGACTCGCACTTATATTAATCTGGGATTAATAAGATGAGAGAGAAAATTAATCTGGGATTAATTACGGAGATATTTTGTCTGGGATAAAATACTATAAAAGAGAGATAACGATTAATTTAGAATTAATCGGTAAATTAATATATTTGATATATTAAACAAAATTGGATTTTGACGCGGAATTAAAATTAGATTTTAATTCGGGCGAGCGAATTAATTTAGAATTAATTCGTTAGCGACGTGAATAGTGATTTCGCTAGGTGTAATCATTTAATTACGACGCGACGGAAAATTCGTTAATTTGGAATTAGCGAAACCGAGCCCGAAAATATTTACGAGCGCATTCGCATTTCGAATTCGAGCGCGGCTCGTCAAATCAAGCGTCAAATCGCTAGTCACATCTAGCGTCACATCAAGCGTCAAATCATGTCACTTTGAGTGATGTGACAATTGATTAGATTGATTGATTGAAATGACTTGATGTGAGTGGTTGGAAATCAACTTTTTGAAAGTTGAAAGACATATATTGTTTTATATCTTCCTTTGACTTTTTGAAAGTCAAAAGAAGTGTATTTGCTTTTATTTTTGTAGAAAATATATAAGCAAATTATAAACCTATTTTCCAACACACCTTTTCACTTCTCTCTCTCACCATTTCTCCTCCTTCACTCACGCCATTTTCTGGTTTCTAAAGAGGCAGTGAACTGCCGATTTTAACAAAGGAAATGAAAGGGAAGTAAGTGCCTTTTGTGGCAAAACAAGAGTGCTAGCACACTCCGAGATCAATGCGAAGGTGATAGGGAAGTCCACCCATGTGCCGGGATTCAAATGATGAAGCTTGGAGCTTCAAATCATGAAGACAAGGGGCGAAATTCACTATTCACAGCAGCCCACTGCCTTGAAAAAGTGAGCAGAATTCGAATTTTTTTTGCCCAAATCATCGCTCAACCGCTCGATGTAAGTATTCCGCACTTCCGTCGTTGTATTCACTTATGATTCATGCTTGAGTTTTGATCTTGGGACCTATAGAAACTCCAACAATATGTTCAATCGGGCATACTAAGTTTGATGTTATTGTCTTTATCTCTTGTATGCATGATGCAATCGAGCGCATGGGTTTAGTAAGTCGGATTAAAGGTCCCCGATTTGGAGGGGTTAAAATCCCTTACCACTATGTTTTGCCACGCTGGTTGATGTGTGTTCGGTTGGATATAAGATATGTTCAATCGGGCATACTAAGTTTGATGTGATTGTCTTTATTTTTGTATGTATGATGCGATCGAGCGCATGGGCTTAGTCAGTTGGATTAAAGGTCCCCTATTTGGAGGGGTTAAAATCCTTTACCACGATGTTTTGCCGCGCCGGTTGATGTGTGTTCGGTTGGATGTAAGATATGTTCAATCGGACATACTAAGTTTGATATGATTGTCTTTATTTTTGTATATATGATGCGATCTAGCGCATGGGCTTAGTATGTCGGATTAAAGGTCCCCTATTTGGAGGGGTTAAAATACTTTACCATGATGATTTGCCGCGCCGGTTGATAAATGCTCGGTTGAATGTAAGATGTGTTCAATCGGGTTTACGAAATTTCATATAGTTATCTTTATCTTTGTATGCATTGTAACGAAAGGCGCATGGGCTTATTGTGTTGGATTAAAAGGTTCTCCATTTGGGAAGAAAAGCCTAAAAGGCTACCTTTACCACGATATTTGTCGTGTCTTTCATCTATTGATTGCATCGTTTATCCCTGTCTTGGCTCGACCTATTGTCATTGGTGTACCCATATTCCCAGCCCATCACACCTTGAAGCCCCTTAACGCACACACACAAAGTCCCCTGCCTTTACGCTAACCACTCCTTCAGCCACGTACCATACAAAAAACCATAAGCAACTCTCTTGCATCAACACGTAACCCTCACCCTGCACGTTCACAATCACAGCTTTACATACTGCCTCAACACAGCGCATCAACAGCCCCCTTAGCCACTCAGCCCTTACGCTAACGCCACACCCCCCACAAATATGTTCACAGCCCTGCCTCAACTCAAGCCTAACGCGCAATTACCCCCTAAAAAACTGCCACAATCCAACACTCCTCACTGCCCAATTCTATGCCCTCACTGCGCAGTTTAGTCACCTATCCACTGCCTGAAACCGCGCCCTAAACGCCACCTATTAGTCTCAGCCCGCGCGTAATGGTAGCTACACCATTCATGCATGTATCATGAAATCCCATATAGTTATTCTTATCTTTGTACGCATCATAATGAAAAGCATGTTTATTCCATTGGTTGCATCATTTACCTTAGTCTTGGCTTAAAGTATTACAATTCATATATTTATGTCATGATAACATTTGAGTATTATTTCTTGTGGTATATCGGATGGAAACCCAGACATAAATTCCATAGCCGATTCCGAATGGACGGTAGTGCGATCTGTACTTGGGATACAAATCCACGTACCACTTGGAAAAGTGCTCACATGTGTGCTTGTGTGGTTAGTGTGTGTTTGTGCTCATGAATACAATATGCCAATGAAGTCGTATGTTTGTTGCCAATTTGATGTACTTTCAAGCATGCAATCTCAGATGTGAAATATATGTAAATTTAGGTGTAAGTTTTATTTTTGTATGTGTGAATTTAGAAACATGATACTCTTGGAAATAAGTGTTACTTAAGCTTGATTAAATTATCACACAAATCCTTTCATTACAAGTGACATAAGTAAGGGACCATTCTGAACCCAACGGTTTGAGGTATTCCCTTGCGAGGGGTGAGTGCGGCCTTAAATCTCATTTTCCCGGTTCACACCGGGTGGCGACTCTATTATTCTCCGGTTTAGTCCCTCGTGGCTACTCCGTACTCCCAATCGGGCCGCGAGCTCGGAACAGCATGCGTCGCCCAGTTTTTGTGTCCCACAGTCTGGCGACTCCACTGGGGATAGAGAATCGGCCCCGAAATATTGTCTTGTAATGTTTGGATTTATGTTTTAATTGACCGTGTCTATATTGGATAAAATGGGGGTTTAATCAAAGGCATTTTGAGGCTAGGTAATGGTTTGGTGTCTTCCTTCATTCACTACCTTTCTAGAAGGAAAAGCTGTGAAGGCACCTATATAGCCATCTACTCGTAGCCTATTGTGATGGACTAATTTGGAAGACTCGTTGTTTATTCCTGACACCAAGCTCATATGGGAACTTTAAGTGAGCCTCGCTCCACCTTCCCTCTGGGGAATCTACAACGGGAAATCCATTTGACAGTCAGTCACACACCATAGCTCATTGGCATGTACCTTAGTGTATAAAAAAGGGTGCGCTCACTTGGTTGCTCGAACCCTTGATTGGGGAGACCTAGTTGTGGGCCATCCTTCACCGATGAGAGCCTTTGTCTACACTCCTACGAACCCACCCATAGACCGGGATTGTATGGTTAAAGTAACAATTATTTCCTTGAGTATAAGCTTGTGGACCATCCTCATTTGGATGCAGTTGGACCATTGTCAGAAATGCGGACTTGCTGGGCCATTTAAACTGGGGCGAGTTCGTACCTTATGACCATTGGGCCCAAAGCTTCTGAAATGTTGATGGGCCATTCTGTAGAAATTATTGATTTGTGTTTGCATTATCTTTCTTTTATGATTGTGTTTGGGAACATCGCCGTTTGGATCCATTTGGACCATTTGTCATGGGATATGGGCTTGTTGGGCCATTTAAACTGGGACAAAACGTATTTTATGACGATTGGGCCAAAGGCTTCTAAGTGCTTGATAGGCCACTTTGTGCTTGTGTTCGGAACATTATCATTTGGATTTAGTTGGGCTCTTTGCCATGAGATGTGAACTCGTTGGGCCATTTAAACTGGGACGAATTCACTCCTATGACAGTTGCCCAAAAGCTTCTAAAATGATAACGGGCCGATCTGTTTGAAAATTTTAGTTGATTTAATATGTTATATATGTTACATGCATCTCATGCACCTCATACATACATATGTCATGTTAACATCTTCTATGTCTCAAAAAGACATCATAGATACCGTTTGGGTTAGAGAAGGAACAAGGCTCATTAAAAGAACAGTAACAGTCATGAGTGAATCTGGTAATGAGGTATCCCGTATGGATCAGTTAGAGAACGGTCTCGCCAAGGTCACTGAACAGTTGCAAGCTTTGACTACTGCTATGGCTGGTATAGCTGGGTCTCGTGCCGAGGTTAGTTCCGGGGATGTGAGGCAAGAGGAACCTCCGAACAGATTGGGGGATGATATCCCCACTTTTGATGATATGGCAGAGTATGCAGCAGGCAGAGTATCTGAGTCTCAGGCAGAGTTACAGAAACTTTGGGATCAGGTTGAGTCAGTTACCCGCAAGATGAGGGGTAAGAATGAGGATTTGCTGGATTATGACTCACTGACTTTCAAGGAACAGTTGCCGGCACAGTTCAAGATGCCTGATATGGCTAAGTTTAACGGGAATGGGGATCCAAGGGTGCATCTCCGACAGTTTGTATGAGTCATGAGTTCAGTTGGCCTGTCTCAGCGCCAAGTGCAGAAGATGTTTGGAATGTCGCTCGAGGGAGCTCCCATGGTATGGTACCACAGTTTGGAGAAGAAAGTGAAGGAAGATTGGAGGGAGTTGGCTGATGCCTTCCTAAAGCAGTATGTCACTGACCTAGAGATCGACCTGTCACTCCGTGATCTGGAGAATGTCAAGCAAAAATCGGAGGAGAGTTTTAAGGAGTATGTGGACCGATGGAGAGGTCAGTTGTTGAAAATGCAGACTAGGCCTTTGGAGAAAGATCAGATTAAAATGATTATCAAGGGCACCAAGCCCTCCATTTACAGCAAGTTGAGGATGATGACCTCTATGATTACAG
This sequence comes from Zanthoxylum bungeanum, assembly GCA_019454045.1. NCBI lineage: Eukaryota > Viridiplantae > Streptophyta > Magnoliopsida > Sapindales > Rutaceae > Zanthoxylum > Zanthoxylum bungeanum. The sequence goes on along the minus strand of SKCR01027150.1, from coordinate 75,262 downwards.
ACTTTCGGCAGTTGAGGGAAACTATCATGGATATTGAGGAAGAAGAGGCCGAGAATAGAAAATTCTATGGTCTGAATAGGAGGCCCATTGGGGGAACATCGGGAACAAAGCCCGTTTCTGCTGAGATTGCCGCTATCCGGAACCGGATATTTTCCAACTTGGGAAGACCCCTGTCAAAGGTGCTAGAGAAACTGAAGAGGCAAGGGCTCTTGAAACCCTTGGAAGCCAACCATTACCCAATCCCCTACCATCACATTATAACTAAGCCTTTACTGTCACTTTCACCAACAAAAGGGCTATGACACTGACAATTGCGCCCGACTCCGCCATGAAATCCAAGACCTGATAGACTCCAAGAAAATACCTGACCCAGAAACAGAACAGCCTGACACACACAGAAACCCCCCTTACCCAATTACCGTGTTGTACCACCACCAGCCTATATGATCAATTCTAGCCTCCTAGAAGACCTTGTCCAAAAATCCTTTCACCCTCAAGCCTTTTGCCTGGGAATCTGGGATAGTACTAGTGAAGATGAGACTGAGCAGGGGAAAAACTTTTGGCTTGATTTCTCTAGCAGTGACGAGGAAGAAGTAAGGGGAATGACGCGCAGTGGTCATTTTTACAATGATATGGCAGATAAGGGTAAAGAAGTTTTGACAGATGGTAGAGAAGTGGTTGAGACTGCAGAAAATAGTGAGGGGGATATAGTGCTAAGGCAATTGAGGAAGACTAGAGCACAAGTGAGTATATGGGAACTGTTATGTGCATCTCGGGAGCATAGGCAAGCCATGGTTGAGGCCTTGGGCAAGATTGTGGTACCGGAAGACGCCGACCCTGCAATGTTTGTTGGGTCGGTTCAGAAAGAAGCTTTGCAGATATCTTTTTCTGAGGATGAACTCCCAGCAGAGGGGAGAAATCATAACAGACCTCTATTTATCAGGGCCGAGGTGAGGGGTAAGATAATTCCATGTGTGATGGTGGATGACGGTTCGTCCATCAATGTGTGCCCGCTGAAAATTCTGGCAAGATTGGGTATGAAAGCAACAGACTTGGACCCCTCCAGTATGACTATTAAGGCTTATGATGACAGTAAAATGGGAGTTGAGGGTACCTTTGTCGCTATGGTCAAGGTAGGACCGATTGAAGATGAGGTTGAGTTCACAGTACTGGACATCCCGGCTACTTTCACCTTATTGTTAGGAAGGCCTTGGTTTCACAAACTTGGGGGCGTGCCTTCCACTTTACATCAGATGATCAAGTTCCCGTATGAGGGAGAAGTTGTTACTATCTGGGCTGAGTTAGATAATGTCGTGGCTGCCTTGGAGATACAACCTTTCACGAGGTTTCAGGTGTCAGCTACTTTTGAGGAGTGGGTGGATCCTAGGGTGGCTAGGATTATGGAAAAAATGAAGTTTGAGCCGGGTAAAGGTTCAAAATTACCAGATTTCAGAGGACAGACTACCCGGAAGGGTTTGGGGTACAAGTCTGATGAAGAAAAGCCAAAGGTCAAGAAAAAGGGCCCGAAACTGATGGAATGTTTTGTGAAAGCTTCAGGATATCAAGGGGAGCCTGAACCTGTGGAAGTTAATGGAATTGTGGTACCTGGGTTTGAGATCTTCCAGGATATGTTGGGTAAGAAGCTGATAGTTGAAGAAATTATGAAGAAAGAAGAAGAGAATTGGGAGGAAGAACTAATGAAATTGGAGAGCCTGACTCTGGGAGAGGAAAAATGCCTGAGGAAGACCTGATTGCAGAGGAAGAAGTGTCTATAGATGATGAAGACATTTACCTTCCTGATTTGTTTGAATGTACTTCTGCATTATCCAATAATAAAGACATCTCTTTTGCTTACTTGCCTGAGTCATTTCCATTTACACTGCACGAATCAAGCATATTTGACATCAGTTCAGCCAGAACTACTGCATTTAACTTGGGTACACTTGAGAACCCCAAGGAAATTCTGATTGCAAGTGAAGTAACCTCCGAAGAGAGGGAGAAACTAGAAGAAGTGTTGGTCAGATATGCCAAAGTGTTTGCTTGGTCCTATGAGGACATGCCTGGGGTAGACAGAAACATTGCCCAGCACACAATACCAACTTATCCGAATATGAGGCCAGTAAAATAGAAACTCCGACGGATGAGACCAGAATGGGCTGAGAAAGTCAGATAGGAGGTTAAGAAACAGATAGATGTGGGGTTCCTGGAAGTAGTAAAGTATCCTGAGTGGTTGGCTAATATAGTGCCGGTGCCAAAGAAAGACGGGAAGGTCAGAATGTGTGTAGACTACAGAGATCTCAACAAGGCTTGTCCGAAAGATGATTTTCCTCTGCCGCATATAGATGTTCTGGTTGATAGTGTGGCTTTATCTGCTATGTATTCATTTTCAGATGGATTTTCAGGTTACAATCAGGTTCTCATGGCTGAGGAAGACAAACATAAGACTGCATTTGTTACTGAGTGGGGTACTTATTGTTACAAGGTTATGTCGTTTGGGCTTAAGAATGCGGGGGCTACTTATCAGCGGATGGCCACTACACTTTTCCACGACTTGATGCACAAAGAGATTGAGGTGTATGTGAATGACATGATGGTGAAATCAGAGACAAGAGTTGGGCATATTGAAGCACTGGAAAGGTTCCTTCAGAGAGTTGACAGATACAACCTGCGGCTTAATCCCAAGAAATGTGTGTTTGGGGTGACATCAGGGAAACTGCTTGGTCATACAGTGGGAATGGGCAGAATAGAGGTAGACTCTGAAAAGATCAAGGCAATCACAGAAATGCCTGCACCGAAGACAGAAAAAGAAGTCAGAGCATTCTTGGGAAAGATTCAGTACATCAGTCGGTTCATTGCCAAGTTGACATCAGTATGTGAGCCTATCTTCGAACTGTTGAGAAAAGATCAGCCAGTGAGATGGAATGAACAGTGTCAGACAACCTTCGAAAAAATCAGAGAGTACTTGGTAAAGCCTCATGTATTGAAACCTCCGAGACTGGGCAGACCTTTGATATTGTATTTGGCTATAGAATCAGAAGCACTGGGGGCAATGATGGTACAGGCAGATGAGACAGAGGTAGAACATGCAGTTTACTATCTGAGTAAGAAGATGCTCCCGTATGAGGCTCGGTATCAAGAAGTAGAGAAGATCTGTCTTGCCGTGGTATGGGCTTCAAGAAAGTTGCGACATTATTTCCAGTCATACAATATCCAAGTAGTGGCAAAAGAAAATCCCTTGAAATATCTTCATTCGGTGCCTTCACTAGTGGGAAAATTGGGCAGATAGTTGGTATTGCTGACAGAGTTTGACATTGAGTATCTCACCTCCAAAGTGATCAAAGGGTGAGCAGTAGCAGAGTTTCTGGCATTGCAACCTGTTGATGGGGATCAGTATAAGTTTGAATTTCCAGATGAAGAGATCCAAGCAATAACAGTCCAGAGATGGAAGATGTATTTTGACGGAGCAGTGAATTACAAGGGAGCCGGAATTGGGATCGTGATAGTGACCCCCGATGGAGAGAATTTGCCTTTGGCCAAGAGGTTGACATTCAGAGTGACTAACAACATGGCCGAGTATGAAGCATGTTTTTTTGGTTGACGGCATTGATAGCCTTGAAGGTCGGGAGTGTGGAAGTCTACGGAGATTCTATGTTGGTGGTCCAGCAGATGCGAGGAGAATGGGAATTGAAAGAAGAACGGTTGAAACCTTACCTTTTTCACCTCAAAAAGTTGGCACAGGTTATCCCCGAGTGTAAGTTTCAGCACTTACCGGGAGAAGAGAATCAGATGGCAGAAGCATTGGCTACACTTGCAGCAACTTGGGAAAATCCAGAAAAGTTAGTGATGAGACCGTTGATACTGACAACAGCGAGCAGACCTGTTTATGAGATAGAAAGAATTTTGAAAGTTGAGGTCGACGATGGTAAACCTTGGTATTATGACATTCAGAGGTATCTGGAACATGGTGAACTCCCGGAAGGGGCATGCAGAAAAGACAGAATAGTCATTCAGAAGTTAGCTTCCCAGTATGTGATTTTGAAAGGGGAACTGTACAAGAGGCAAGCAAACGGTATTCAGTTGAAGTGTTTGAGAAAGGAAGAAGTCCAGCATGTAATGGAAGAAATACACGCCGGGGTATGTGGTTCACATATGAACGGGTTGAATCTGTCCCGAAAGATAGTGAGACAAGGTTTTTATTGGTCAACCATGGAAACAGACTGCGCGAAGATGGTAAAGCACTGTCATGACTATCAAGCACATGGTAATTTGAATCATTTACCGCACACAGAGTTGCACGGGTTATCAGAGCCGTGGCCTTTCTCAGCATGGGGGATTGATATGATTGGGGAAATTCGACCGAATGCATCAAGTGGGCATCGCTTCAAAGTAGTGGCAGTAGATTACTTCTCGAAGTGGGTGGAAGCCGAATCATTCCGTAATGTTACAGCAAAACAGATGGCGAAGTTTATAGCTCGGAACCTCATTTGTCGGTATGGTATGCCGCATCATGTAGTGACGGACAACGGAGTTCAGTTTCAAGGAGAGACGAAGGCAATGTTACAGAGGTACGGGATAGGCCACCACAAGTCATCACCGTACAGGCCACAGGCAAATGGGTAAGTTGAGGCAGCCAACAAGACTATAAAGACGATTTTAGCCAAGATGACAGAGAACTGCAGAGATTGGGCCGAGAAACTACCATATGCTTTGTGGGGGTACATAACATTAGTAAGAACAGCAACAGGGGCCACACCTTACTCTTTGGTCTATGGAATGGAAGCAGTGTTACCAGTGGAAGTGGAAATACAGTCTATGAGGGTTTTAGCAGAGGCAGAATTACCGGAACCAGAATGGGCCGCACAGAGGTTTGATCAATTAGAATTGTTGGATGAGAGGAGAATGAAGTCTTTGTATCACATCCAGTTGTATCAGAAGAGACTAGCCCGGGCATTCAACAAGAAAGTACGTCCCACCAAGATCAGAAAGGGTGATTTGGTACTTAAGCAGTCGAGGCCGTCGACGACAGATCCGAGAGGAAAATTCAGACCTAACTGGGAAGGACCTTACATAGTGCAGAAGGTAATGGGAAATGGGGCAGTGAGGTTATCAGACTTGGAAGCAAACGAGTTCACCGAGCCGATCAACGTGGACAGATTGAAGCAGTACTTTGCCTGAGGGAGAAAGGACCGAGCAGTCACCAAGTGAATTGGCAGAAGACCTAACCCAACGGAGTAGGAAAATCATTCATGCATACACGTAACATTGCATTCTTTCCGTGTTTTTTTTTGTTTTGTGTTCGCAGGTTCGAAGAAAAGAGAAAGCGCCATAAATGAGCCAAACAGTGTCAACGTAGTTTCAGTTTTGGGGATGAGTCCCAAGGGGCGAGGCCCATATCAGTATCAGTCTGGGGGCGAGGCCCACATCAGCATCAGTTTAGGGCGAGGACCACGTCAGTATCAGTCTGGGGCGAGGCCCACATTAGTATCAACTTATGGGCGCGGCCCACTTTTGTCAGCGGTGTTGGGTCGAGGTGCCCAGGGTCGAGGTGCCCCCGTTGTCGGTTGTAGTTCCGGGATGCATCCCAGGGTCGAGGTGCCCACTACATCATCAGTTTGAGGGTGAGGTCCCTATTGTCAGCGGTGTTGGGTCGAGGTGCCCAGGGTCGAGGTGCCCCCGTTGTCGGTTGTAGTTCCGGGATGCGTCCCAGGGTCGAGGTGCCCACTACATCATCAGTTTGAGGGCGAGGTCCCTATTGTCAGCGGTATTGGGTCGAGGTGCCCAGGGTCGAGGTGCCCCCGTTGTCAGTTGCAGTTAGTGGGATGCATCCCAGGATCGAGGTCCACTGCAGCACCAACTTAGCTCGAGGCAGCAGACGAGCCAGGTAAGTGAAAATGCATTGCATAACTTTGATAGGATTGTTCAAAGTCACACACTGCACAAGTCCCATCAAAGTGGGGGCGACTGTAGGCATTGCATTTTTGCATGTGAAACCCGATGATGAGTCTCAGTTGGAGGCACTACCTTTTAAGTCGCGGAAGCCGCGGAAAACGGACGTCGGAAGGGAGGAGTTAAGAATTGACTCATATTCGGATTAAGTTCGCTGGTTTAGCTTCGGGTTACTTGTTGGTTTTCCATTTTAAAAATTATTCCCGGCCCAAAAACACTCACAATCACCTAACCTCGGCCCAAAATCCCCGCAAGCCCCTTGGCCTTGACCTAAAACCCCCGCAAGCCCACACACCTAGCCCACAAAAACTAACCACCCAACCAAAGGCCCACAAGCCCACAACAAGGCCCACACGCCCACAACAAGGCCCACACGCCCAATCACCCTAATTACACCCAAATTAACTAAAATATTAAATTAAATATTAATTAGATAATGTATTTGAATTAAATAAAATATTTAAACCATTTACCAATTAAATAAAACATAATATATAATCATACCTAATTTAGACAAATCAAATATATTAACTTCCTAACTAAACAAAATCACATACTAAATTAAAAAGATGTCATGCCTAATTAAAATCAATCATAACAAATAAAAAATATTGACTTCATACTCTAACAAATTAAATGCCTAATCCTAACCAATCAAATATATTGTATACCTAATCTAAATCAATCTTGTCTCCATCAAATCTTTGACTTTTCTTGCTCAACACTAAATCAAATCCCTTCCTTGTGAGACAAGGTGAAGCCCTAGTCATTCTCTATATAAACAACCACCACCCAAAGCTATCCTCCTCTCTGATACTCACGTTTTTTTTGACAAGAAATCACAAGCAAAAAAACAGCAAGGAATCCCTTACAAGTTCACGCATATTACACAAAAAAATATAACAAATTTCTCTTCCCCTACTTGACCGAAAAACACAGCCCCATAAGCCTCCCTCACATCACAGAAAAACACACAAATATAGCAGCCCCTTGCACGCCAAAACAACAGCCCATAAGCCTCCTTATATCACCGAAACAACAGCCCCGTAAACCTCTCTGTATTACCGAAAAACTTCACTTCTTTTAGCCCTAATATTACCGAAAACTGCCCTAAAAAAACTGCATTATTACCGAAAATATTAGCCCTCAAAACAGTCCCTAAAATCCCCAAACCAGTGACAAAAAATACTGCACTTAAAACCCACAAAAAAACACCCAAAATAATCCCTTATACACCTGAAACAGTGACCAATAATACGGAAGTGAAACCGCGAGGAAACAGCAGCAAAACGGAGTCAAAACAGTAGCTTGAGCAGTGAAACAGTGAGGTAAAATGCAAACCAGTGAACCAGAAAAATTGCGGTGTGATAGCCCTACCGACGGCCGTGAAACGCGAATTCGAAAGTCGACATAAAAGGTTAGACCTGAGTGTATTTTCCACATTCATTTTCTGTTTTATTTGTATTATTTATTGAGTATTGCTTGCATGATTGTTATGTTGAAATGCATGTTGTGGCCCTTGAGTAGATAAATATGCATGGATTATGAGATATTGTATGTTGTGGCTTTGGAATAAAATGAAAGATGTGTCAACTCTCGCGGTATATCGGATGGAAACCCGGACATAAATTTCATAGCCGATTCCGAATGGACGGTAGTATGATCAGTACTCGGGATACAACTCCACGTACCGCTTGAGTAAACGACACTTTCTTTTGTTTTATATTGCTTTGATTTATTTATTTTTCGTCATTTGAATTCCGCATGTTATTTGTATGCATGATACAATCGAGCGCATGGGCTTAGTAAGTCGGATTAAAGGTCCCCTATTTGGAGGGGTTAAAATCCTTTGCCACGATGCTTTGACGCGCCGGTTGATGTGTGTTCGGTTGAATGTGAGATATGTTCAATCGGGCATACTAAGTTTGATGTTATTGTCTTTATCCCTTGTATGCATGATGCAATCGACCGCATGGGATTAAAGGTCCCCTATTTGGAGGGGTTAAAATCCTTTACCACGATGCTTTGCCGCACCGGTTGATGTGTGTTCGGTTGGATATAAGATATGTTCAATCGGGCATACTAAGTTTGATGTGATTGTCTTTATTTTTGTAGGTATGATGCGATCGAGTGCATGGGCTTAGTAAGTAGGATTAAAGTCCCCTATTTGGAGGGTTTAAAATCCTTTACCATGATGCTTTGCCGCGCCGGTTGATGTGTGTTCGGTTGGATGTAAGATATGTTCAATCGGACATACTAAGTTTGATATGATTGTCTTTATTTTTGTATGTATGATGCGATCGAGCGCATGGGCTTAGTAAGTCGTATTAAAGGTCCCCTATTTGGAGGGGTTAAAATCCTTTACCATGATGCTTTGCCACAATGGTTGATAAATGCTCGGTTGAATGTAAGATGTGTTCAATCGGGTATACGAAATTTCATATAGTTATCTTTATTTTTGTATGCATTGTAACGAAAGGCGCATGGGCTTATTGTGTTGGATTAAAAGGTTCTCCATTTGGGAAGAAAAACCTAAAAGGCTACCTTTACCACGATATTTGTCGTGTCTTTCATCTATTGATTGCATCGTTTATCCCTGTCTTGGCTCGACCTATTGTCATTGGTGTACCCATATTCCCAGCCCATCACACCTTGAAGCCTGTTAACGCACACGTACAAAGTCCCCTGCTTTTACGCTAACCACTCCTTCAGCCACGCACCACACAAAAAAACCATAAGCAACTCTCTTGCATCAACACGTAACCCTCACCATGCACGTTCACAATCACAGCTTTACATACTGCCTCAACGCAGCGCATCAACAACCCCCTTAGCCACTCATCCCTTACGCTAACGCCACACCCCCCACAAACACGTTCACAGCCCTGTCTCAACTCAAGCCTAACGCGCAATTACCCCCTAAAAAACTGCCACAATCCAACACTCCTCACTGCCCAGTTATACGCCCCTCACTGCCCAGTTTAGTCACATATCCACTGCCTGAAACCGCGCTCTAAACGCCACCTATTAGTCTCGGCCCGCGCGTAAGGCCAGCTACACCATTCATGCATGTATCATGAAATCCCATATAGTTATTCTTATCTTTGTACGCATCATAATGAAAAGCATGTTTATTCCATTGGTTGCATCATTTACCTTAGTCTTGGCTTAAAGTATTACAATTCATATATCTATGTCATGATAACATTTGAGTATTATTTCTTGTGGTATATCGGATGGAAACCTAGACATAAATTCCGTAGCCGATTCCGAATGGACTGTAGTGCGTTCTGTACTTGGGATACAATTCCACGTACCACTTGGAAAAGTGCTCACATGTGTGCTTGTGTGGTTAGTGTGTGTTTGTGCTCGTGAATACAATATGCCAATGAAGTCGTATGTTTGTTGCCACTTTGATGTACTTTCAAGCATGCAATCTCAGATGTGAAATATATGTAAATTTAGGTGTAAGTTTTATTTTTTATATGTGTGAATTTAGAAGCATGATACTCTTGGAAATAAGTGTTACTTAAGCTTGATTAAATTATCACACAAATCCTTTTATTACAAGTGACATAATACTGTCTCATATCTTATTAATACAGTATTCGCCCAGTATACTTTGGTTTTGGTTTCGGAGCTTTAACAGGTTCTGTGTATGCCTCTTCTGGGTATACTGAGAATCGTAGTGTATTGGGTGTGATGTCAAGATGGAAGTATCACTTCAGTCATATGGAGATGATGATCAAGCAGGGATACAGAACTAGTACTCTTAAATGCTATAGCTATCGGGATAGTATGACTATGTCATAATTATCCGATTACAGAGACTAGTTGCTAGTGATCCGATATATGCTTCGTACGGGGCACACACAATTCCAGCCCCAGGCGTACCATGTGACATCCGATACTGAATCGTATTACACAATACATAGTATACTACGCCTGATACAGATTATATATATTCCATGTTGAATATATTTCTGGAGAATTGGGTAGGAATGATACTTTTCTAGAAGCCAACCATGTCTTGTAAATCGGTAAGAACGTGATACCGGGTACGCACATGTCGGATAGTCCGACAACCGTATTTACTGCCAACATATCCAGGAATCTCTTGGGTTACTTCCCAAAGATTCACCGATGACATTTGACTCGAACATAATTAATCTGGGATTAATTATGAGAGAGAAAATTAATATGGGATTAATTGCGTCAAGAATTAATCTGGGATTAATTCGACTAGAAGAGAGAACACGATTAATTTGGAATTAATCGGCAAAATAAATTTAAAAGTTAAATTGGATTTTACTATTTAATTTATTTATTTGGGCTAAATAATATATCGGATATATTAATTGAAATTGGATTTCAATACGGAATTAAAATTGGACACTAACATACTACACGTAAGTACGACTATATGGGTTTATCCACTATTTTATTCTTCATGTTTGGGGGTCATGACATATTGCTAGAAGTCACTCACGAATATTAGGAATTTTGGTTGGAACGCGTTATACCAAAGTGATACAAATATGTTCGTATTCACTCATGTCCAACTCACGGAGAACCCAGGGGGTCACACACATTAGCCGAATAACTTAAGAATTAATAAATTGCTTTGATAAATGATCGTAAGGTAATATATGTACTTTATCAATAAAGTGCAAAATAGTTCCCATTGTTGACGCACTGGTACCCACTTATTTAGGAAATATTCTGGTGATCTTAGAAATATCTTAAATGTAATTTGCGGACTGTTGGGAGACTGTTAAAGATGTATTGAGATAAAGAGATATTTTTTATTATAATATTTTAATATTATAATATAATATCTAGATATTTAATTACTTTACACATGTCAAACTTAGATTTAGACAAGTGTCAATTTTTTATCTTTACACATATCATCATTTGATTTTACCAAGTGTCAAGATATCATCAAATACATAATATTTGATTTTGTGTTTAAAATTAAATATTTAATTTTTTGTAAATAAATAAGATATCTATATATTTTATTTACTTTATTATGGCAAACTGTTGCAGCAGAAGCTTCTTTTGCACCGGCAAGATCCAGCTTCTTGATTACACGAATGTGTTTGGTTCACAATAAACACACACTCAAAGATGATATTCAAGAACAAATCAGAAGTCAAAGAAAACAAGAACAATTACACTAGAAGTATTTAAACAAACACCAAGTAAACACAAAGAACAAGCACAACAACAGTGCACAAGCAACCAAGTTTGTGAGGAAGTTCAGAGCTTCACGCTCTTTCTATTATTTAGAGAAAAGTGCCCAATTGTGTAGAGCATATTACAAGCTATTCATCACACGTACAGAGAATTTCCTGACTCTAACTATATATCAAGTTACAAGCCCATTAACAGGCCCTATTAGTCAGTTTTCATGTAAAATCAGTTGTAACAAACTAACTGATTTTCCCTCCTTTAGTAATAGACTGGAAATAATTCACTTAACTCCCTAACACATTAGTTAATAAACCTGTAACCCCTATAGTCTCCAATTCTCCTTATTACACCTCACTTCAGAATTTGAATCAATCTTCAACAAACTCCACCTTGATTCAAATCTCTTCAAGAATCAGTTCTACCTTCCTCAACTAGTTTTCCTGCCCTTTTCTTTACCCACGTCTACAACTCCAATGCTTCTGATCAAGTCTAGGAACCTTGATACGGTCAAGCACTTAGTCAGTATGTCAGCAGGATTAACTTCAGTGTGTATCTTCTGTAATTTGACAGAACCTTTTGCAACCACATCTCTAATAAAATGCAGTCTTATGGCAATGTGTTTTGTCCTCTCATAGTGCGTTGGAACCTTAACTAAATCCAAGGCATTCTGACTATCATAAAATACAGTTACAACCTCTTAATCAACCCCCAACTCATTAACCAGTCCTCTTAGCCACAAAGCTTCATTGACAACTTAGGTGATTGCCATATACTCAGCCTCTGTTGTTGACAGAGCAACAACATTCTGTAGTGAGGCTTTCCAGCTCACAATGCCATTGAACATAGTGAATACATACCTTGTCAGTGACCTTCTCTTATCTAGATCACCAGTATAGTCTACATCCACATATCTATTCAATCCATCTGCACTGTCAGTTTGCTTCCCATATACTAAACCATACCTAGCAGTTCCTTTGAAGTACCTAAGTAACCATTTGGCAGCATCCCAATATTTCTTGCATGGCTTTGCCATGTATCTGCTTACAAGACTCATTGTGTATGCTACATCAGGCCTGGAACATACCATTGCATACATTGAGCTACCAATAACACTTACATATGGTACATTTCTCATATATGTAATCTCTTTCTTTTCCTTAGGGCATTGCTCTGCTGTCAACTTAAAATGAGCTACAATAGGTGTGGATACAGGCTTACACTTGCCCATATCAAACCTACTCAAAAACTTCTTCAGATACTACTCTTGAGACAAGTATAACTTCCCTATGCATCTGTCCTTTATGAGTTCTATGCCCAGAATTTTATTAGCAGCCCCCAAATCTTTCATTTCAAACTCTGATCTTAGTAGTAACTTTAGTTTATCTATCTCCATCTTGTCTTTACATGCTATTAGCATGTCATAACGTAGAGCAACAGATAAATCATCTCTCCATTTTTAAACCCTCTGAAATAGACACAAGCATCATAGTTGCTTCTAGCATACTTGATCTTCATCATAAAGTCATCAAATCTTTTATACCATTTTCTTGGGATTGCTTGAGTCCATATAGAGACTTTTGCAGTAAACATACAAAGTTGTTCAGGTCTGCTTCTTCATAGCCCTCAGGCTGCTCCATGTATATCTCCTCTTCTAGTTCTCCATGTAAAAAGGTTTTTTTTACATCCATTTGCTCTAACTCTAGATCAAATGCAGCAACCAGTGACATCAACACCCTTATTGAAGTATGTTTTATAATAGGAGAGAATAAGTCTTGGTAATCAATGCCTTACTCCTGTGTAAAACCATTTGCAACAAGCCTTGCTTTAAACTTCCAAGGTTCTGCACCATAACCCTCTTTTACGTTGTAAACCCATTTACTGCCAACAACTCTCCTCTTCTTTGGTCTTTCAACAAGCTTCAAGGTATTGTTCTTTGTCAGAGACTCAAGTTCATCTCTCATTGCTTCAATCCATTGTTGTTTGTTTTGACTTACAAAAGCTTTTTTATAATCTTTGTTTCATCTAATAGATTCTCAGCAGCAGATAATGCATATGCTATCAAATCTACATATTCATACCTTGCTGGTGGCCTTATTGCCCTCATTTTCATGTCCCTGACTAATTGATAATCTTCCTCATCTATTTCTTCTTCTTCTTCTGTTTGTGGTTCAGTCTCTACTCCTGATGTCCCAGCTTGGACTTCAGTTTCTCCATTTACTTTTCCAAACTCCACCTCAAACTTGGTAGAGTCTGGTTCTGAACCATCTCCAACAGTCTTAACATCAAAGTCTTCAATCCCCTTCAGCATTACAGCCTCATTAAAGGTTACATCCCTACTGATTATGCATTTTGGTTGTTTAAGATCTATTATCCATACCTTATAACCCTGATGGAGTGAAGGGTATCCTAAGAATACCCCATACAGGGCTCTAGGTTCCAACTTACCTTGTTGAACATGAACATAAGTAGGGCATCCAAAGAGCCTCATACTTGTATAGTTAGTAGCTTTACCTGACCACATTTCCTCAAGTGTTTTCCCTTCAATGGCTGCAGAGGGGCTCTCATTGATTATGTAACAGGTTGTGGATAAAGCCTCTGCCCAAAACTTACTTTGAAGTTTTGAGAGAGTCAACATACACCTTACCTTCTCCAGTAAAGTTCTATTCATTCTTTTAGTAAAGCTATTATGTTAAGGTGTATACCTTACAATTATATGCCTAGCTATCCCACAACTACTACACAAATTATCAAATGCCTTGTTACAATATTCCATCCCATTATCAGTTTTCAGTCTTTTGATCTTCTTCTCAGTCTGGTTTTCAATCAAAATCTTCCAGGTTTTGAAGGCTTCATAGGCCTGACCTTTGTGTTTCAGCACTGACACCTAAAGTTTTCTTGAGTAGTCATCAATTATAGACATAAAGTACCTTGCTCCACTCAAATATGGGGTTTATATTGGACCCCATAAGTCTGAATGTATGTAATCCAATGTGCTTTTGGTCCTATGTTGAGCATGAACAAATTTTACTCTATGAGATTTCCCAAACACGCAGTCCTCACAGAACTCAAGTGATTCCAACTTGCTCTCCTAAATTAATCTTTGCTTACAAAGCTCACTCAGTCCATTTTCACTCATGTGGGCTAGTCGAAGATGCCAAAGCTTAGCATTTCCAAAGTTTGGATCAATTGACACACTCACATTCCCAGCAACTGTATCTCCTTGCAAGACATATAAGCCATTCTGTTTCTGCCATTTCATAGTTATCAGTGAGCCCTTGGTTATCTTCATAACACCAGATTCTATCTTGATTATATAACCATCCTCATCTAGCATCCCCAATGAGATGAAGTTTCTTTTCAACTCAGGAACATATCTCACTTGTTTCAACATTCTTATTACTTCATCATGCATTTTAACACTGATAGAACCAATGCCTAACACTTTACACGCATGATTATTTCCCATTAACACTTTACCATCATCAATGTCTTTATAAGAGCTAAACAAATTTCTGTTTAGGCACATATGAAAGGAACAACCAGAATCTAGAATCCACTGACCATGTGTTAGTTTATTGTTGGCAATTAACAGGTCTGCAGACTCATATCCTCCATCTGAGTAAGCTTTTGTTGCATCTGCCACTGTGATGAATACTAAAAAGTGCATATTTATTATACGATAAGTTAATCATTTTACACTAATAGTTTCACCAATCTCCTTAAATTGGTACTTTTGTGAGATAATATTTTAAGTTATGCTTTGAGTGTTTTTAATGTGTCATTTTATGTTATTTGTCAGGTAAAATACTGCTCGGAAGCTCAACGGGACAAACTGGACTCAAAAATGGCAAAAACAGAAATCATCTTCCGCGTCGCGACACGCACTTTACATCACGCCGCGACGCACCTTCCATTCAACACGTCTCCTTATCATGTCACTACTCACGTCGCGACGCGTGGAACCTGCGGCACGTCACGACGCGCCTAATAAAATAAAGACACTGCCGACTCACCAACACGTGTCCCCAACGTGGATTCACCATTCTATGACACATGTCCCCAACATGCACTCGCGTCGCGACGTAAGAAGAAATTGGCGTCGCGACGCGTGACCAAAGTTTCCTATAAATAGGAGCGTCCAGCATCATAAATTTTCATAATTTCTTTCCTGATTCCTCTGTAAATCTTGGAGAGAGAGTGTCTTGTTTTTTTATTTACTTAAAGCTTTTTGTAATGTCTTTTTCTTTCAGTAATAAAAGTTCAAGTATGTTTTATTACAAAATGAGTAGCTAATTTCTTTTATGATGGGGTAAGGGTGAAACTTTTATAATGAAAACATAGATTAAACTCGCTTCTATTATAATAAATAAATTGAAATCTAATTATTAAAACTTGATTTAAATGTAGATTAATTATTGACAATCTGTCTGCCGCCTTTATGGCTGGTTTTATCTTTTCACCGCCTTTATGGCTGGTTTTATCTGTCTACCGTCTTTATGGCTGGTTTTATCTTTTCACCACCTTTATGGCTGGTTTTATCTTTTCACATCCTATATGGCTGGTTGTATCTTTTACCACCTATATGGATGGTTTTATACGATTTTGGCATAATTAAGTACCTTGGTAGGACTTGTTATAGACAAACGGTATCACCGCCTTTATGGCTGGTTTTATGTTTTTGACATACTTAGTACCTTGGTAGGACTAATTATTGACAGAAATTATTACCGTCTTAATGGCTGGTTCTTATTATTGGCATAATTAATTCCTGAAATAAATTAAGTAGGTAACAATGGCAATTTGTATATTAGAATAAAGCGAGGTTTCTAAATGTTTAAAAGACTAAAAATGGATCCCCTAACTCCAGCATTTCGTTCTATTATTGTAATTCAATCTAAAAGTCACCAACTACTTCAACAAATCAAACTTTTCTTTTCTGCACTGCTCATTATTCTATTTTGCTAAATCTCTTCTCTGTGGATCGACCTCGGACTCACCGGGTTATTTTATTACTTCGACACTCTTATACTTGGGAGTAAAAGACCACTTTTTCGAGCGTGTCACACTGCAGCATCTCAATTTTTCTCACTTTCAACCTTAGCCTTGTCTTTTTTCTTCTTTAGATCAGGACAATCTCTCTTAAAATGACCTTCCTTGTGACATTGGAAGCATTTTAAGATTAGATTCTTATTTTTGGACTTAGATCTTGCATTCTTGTTTCTTTTGTTATCCCTCTTTTCAATTCTTCCTTTTGCCATCAAACCCTCAGGAGTGTCTCTACCTTGGGTATCATTCTTCTTTCAGATCTTTAGGCTTCAAAAAAAAACTTTACATCCTTCATTGAAAGTGTTTCTCTGCCATACAGAAAAGTGTCCACAAAGTGTTCATAAGAACTTGGTACTGAGCTAAGCATGATGATGTCATGATCCTCATCTTCAATCTTCATATCAATGTTCTCAAGATCAAGCATGATCTTGTTAAACTCATCAAGATGGTCATTTAAAGAACCTTCTTCTTCCATGGCCAAAGTGTAGAGTCTTTCTTGATGTATAGCCTATTGGCTAAAGATTTCTTCATGTACAAATCACCTAATCTTTTCCACAATCCTGCTACAGATTTTTCATATGACACTTCCCACGAATGCCTATCTCCAAGACATAGAATGATAGCACTGTGAGCCTTGTTTAAGATGTCTTTCAAATTTCTGCATTTGGAGTTCATGCCACTGCCTCATTTAGGTCATCTTCGATGGCAGCTTCGAGCCCTTATTGAACCAAGATTGAACTCATCTTAAGTCTCCAAAGGTTGAAATCATTTTCATCATTAAAATTATCCACTTCAATCTTGGATTGTGCCATTATTCTCCAAGATCAGTAACGCAAGCTCTGAAATCAGTTTGTTGCAGCAGGGGCTTCTTTTTCACCAGCAAGATCCAGCTTCTTGATTACATGAATACGTTTGGTTCACAATAAACACACACTCAAAGATAAGATTCAAGAACAAAGCAGAAGTCAAAGAAAACAATAACAATTACACCAGAAGCATTTAAACAAACACCAAGTAAACACAAAGAACAAGCACAACCACATTGCACAAGCAACCAAGTTTGTGAATAAGTTCAGAGCTTCACGCTCTTTCTATTATTTAGAGAAAAGTGCCCAGATGTGTAGAGCATATTACAAGCTATCCATCACATGTATAGAGAATTTCCTGACTCCAACTATATATCAAGTTACAAGCCCATTAAAAGGCCCTATTAGTCAGCTTTCATGTAAAATCAGTTGTAATAAACTAACTGATGTTCCCTCCTTTACTAACAGACAGGAACTAATTCATGTAACTCCCTAACATATTAGTTAATTAACCTGTAACCCATATAGTCTCCAATTCTCCTTATTGCACCTCACCTCAGAATTTGAATCAATCTTCAACAAACTCCACCTTAATTCAAAATCTCTTCAAGATCAGCTCTACCTTCCTCAACCAGTTTTCCTGCCCTTTTTTTACCCACGTCTATAACTCCAAGTCTAGGAACCTTGATACATACAAGCACTTAGTAGGATTAACTTCAGTGTGTATCTTCTGTAATTTGACAGAACCTTTTGCAACCACATCTCTAATAAAATGCAGTCTTATGCCAATGTGCTTTGTCCTCTCATGGTGCTTTGGATCCTTAGCTAAATCCAAGGCACTCTGACTATCACAAAATACAGTTACAACTTCTTGATCAACCCCATATAGTCTCAAATTCTCCTTATTGCACCTCACCTCAGAATTTGAATCAATCTTCAACACAAACTTTGATTTGGCCATTTGTTAAAGTATTATGTTGGCATTTGGCACCGTGACTTGTTGACAAGTGTCAAGATCTTATTAAATCCACCAAATTAGATATTTGATCAATGGTGTGGATTTAATTTGAAATACTTTAATTATATTAATTGTTTAATAATATTAAATATTTGATATTTGATTTTATTAATTATTTAATATTAAGTAAATATATAAAATATACTAATTACTTTTAACTAGTCTATTAGCTTTTGACAAGTGGCATGCAACTTGTTTACTTGTTACTTGAAGTAAATTACTTGCAACTTATGGTGATAGGTAAAAGTCACTTGGTGACTTAGGTTAAAGGTTTGTATATTTAATACACAAAACGAAAAAAAAATCTCATGTTGATGAGATAAAGCTCACTTTCATTGCATGTGGTGAAAAAAATATTTTTCATTTTTTCCTAAGTTAGAGATTAAACATGAAGATGAAAATGGAAAAGGAACTCGAATCCCTTAAGTTTCATCTTGAAAGTTAGCTTAGTTACTTCCTTTACCAAAGAAAAATGACTAGGCTAAGTCTTGTGAAATTTGTTTCACATGCTTGAATGATCTTCCAAATATTAAACTGGAAAATTCATCAAGCTAATTCGGTGTGTGGATACGCTTGGAGGAAACCGAAGACGGTTCGCGTTTTGGATGGAGCATACGAGAGGTAAACGTAATGTACACTTTCATATATATGTGTGTGTGTGTGTGTGCGCGCGTGTGTTCTTTTAATTATGTTAAAAATGAAAACCCCTCAAGATCGGTCGTGATCCTCCATGGCTTTTTTCGCACGGTTCGTTTGACAACTGTATCCACGGGAAAGGAAAACGGTTTGCCAACTTTCATGATGAGCAATTAATATATCTATATTTACCGCCCCATATCTTGTATTTTGTAGGTTATTTCGAGCCTTATTAGCGTTTTGATATATTTTTGGTATGTTTTATAGGTCCAGATGAAATTAATGTAAGTGTTCCTAGAACATGCCAAGATCATCTAAGAATGATTCGTCTGTGAATAAAATCAAAGGGAGTTGCGGAATACTCACATTGATCGGTTGAGTTCAAAACTTATCATGGATGTTGAAGCTTCCAAGCCTTCTTTGTTGTTCCAAACTCATGGGTGAGTATCCCATCACCTTCTCTTGACTCCTTTAAGTGCTAGCTAGAACAAAGTAAACCCAAAATCGCCCTCCAAGAGAAGCAATATTCGCCTAAGAGAGAGGGAGGATCATTCGGCCATGATGAATCAAGGGGATTCAGCCAAGACATGGCCGATTCGGCCAAGGCAAGGGCCATTCGGCCTAGAGCAACAAGGCCAATCGGCCAAGAAGAGAATGGAGAGAGAGAGCATTTTGGTTTCCTTTATTTGTTTTCTAAAAATAAGTTACCAATTACACTTTTCCAAAAGGTGTATATGCTTTCAAAAAGAAAAAAGAAAAGTGTGTACACTCAACCACTTTCATCAACAAAAAGTGACAAGATGTCCATCACAAAAGTGACTAGTGATGTAAGTTGATGGGACCCAAGTTAAATTCAAAATTCAAGTGGCTTCCTCAACACACTTCGGGCTCGGGTTCGTTTAATCTGATTAAACGAATTTTCTGTCAAGACTTAATTAAATCTGATTTAATTAAATAATAATGCCTAGCAAAATTATTATTAAAGTCGCTTGCGAATTAATTCGTTCGCTAGAATTAAAATCCAATTTTAATTCCGCTTTGAAATCTAATTTCATTTAATATATCCAATATATTATTTTAGCCATATTAAATAAATTAAATAGTAAAATCCAATTTAACTATTAAATTTACTTTACCGATTAATTCCAAATTAATCATGTTTTCTCCTCTCGACGAATTTAATCCCAGATAAATTCTCGAAGCAATTAATCCCAGATTAATTCTTTCTCTTTTAATCAATCCCAGATTAATTTATTGTCGTAATTAATCCCAAATTAATTTTCTCTCTCATAATTAATCCCAGATTAATTTTGTTCAAGTCAAACATCATCGGTGAATCTTTGGGATGCGACCCAAGAGATCCCTGGATATGTTAGCAGTAAATACGGTCATCAGACTATCCGAATACGTGCGTACCCGGTACCACGTTCTTACCGATTTACAAGACAAGGTTGGCTTCTAGCAAAACACCGCGCCTACCCAATTCTCCAGAAATATTATGTAAAGGAATATGTAATCTTTTTCAAGTGTAGTATACGTAGTATTGCGTATTACGATCCAGTATCGATATCACATGCTAGGCCTAGGGATGGAATTGTGTCTGCCCCATACAAAGCTTATATCGGATTCTCAGTATACCTAGAAGAGGCATACACAGAACCTGTTAAAGCCTCGGACGACCAAAACCAAAGTATACTGATTGTCTCAAGTATTAGCGATGCAAGTCTCAGGTTAAGACCAAATACATCTACCCTGATTCGGATTCCCATAGACACATAGTCATACTACCAATGGGATTCCGAGGGGTCTATCCAGAGCGAAGCTATTTCCGTACCATCGGTGAACAGAACCTCCTATTACACTTGCATGAGTATCCAATACCCAAATATATGAGAACTATGCCATTACGCTTCCATAACACGCACAAGTGTAATACTAGCCTATTCCGCATTATCGATGTCGAGTCTCGATAATACTCCGACTAGGGATATTTAATGATTAAACCTTACGTGGATTAATACTGTCTCATTTCTTAATAATCTGGTACTAATCATATGGACTTTTATCATTTATATATCCTGGTAATCCGATTACAAATGATAAAAGAGCAATTTCCTTTATCACAATTATCCTGTTGGGAAAACTCTAAGTCCCGAGGATCGATTAAAGCATAGAAACATAGTGCGAATACATCGAATAAGTTGTGGAATACTTACATCGATCGGTTGAGCAATGCGGTGGACAACAAAAATCTTTTCTGCCTCCTCCAAGATGTCTCGGCAGTGAGCAGTTGGGCTCCTCCAAATTCGGCCATCTCCAAGTGTGCTCCAAGCTCCAAGCTTCATTTGGTGATTCCTTTCTCACAAGTGGGTTTCCCTATCACCTTAAGATTACTCCATTGTGTGTTATCACTCTTGATTTTGCAACAAAATCATCACTTTTCTTCTCCTTGGCAGCTCAAGGTGAAACCTGTGAAGGAAGAAGGAATATTGCCCCTTGGGCGTGAAGATGGAGAGAAGAAAGAGAAAGGAGAGTTGTGTGTTAAGTGTTGGGTGGTTGGGAAAATTGTGTATCTAATACACAAATGAATTTCTAAAATTCATTTACCATTTTCTTTTTCCAAAAAGTCAAATGGCATTAAAGCTTTGCCAACCACTACATCAACTATTCACATCACTCAATCAATCAAGTGACAAGTTATCACATCACTCAAAGTGACTAATGATTTGACGTTTGATGTGACTAGTGATTTGACACTTGATGTGACTTGCGAGCCGCACTCGAATTCGAAATGCGAATGCGCTCGCAAACACTCCCGGGCTCGGGTTCGCTAATTCCAAATTAACGAATTTTCCGTTGCGACGTAATTAAATGATTATGCCTAGCGAAATCACTATTCATGTCGCTAACGAATTAATTCTAAATTAACTCGTTCGCCCGAATTAAAATCTAATTTCAATTCCCCACCGAAATCCAATTTCGTATAATATATCGAATATATTATTTCATCGATTATTTCCAAATTAATCGTTCTCTCTCTTTAATTAATATTTTATCCCAGATAAAATATCTCTGTAATTAATCCCAGATTAATTTTCTCTCTCATCTAATTAATCCCAGATTAATAAAGTGCGAGTCATACATCATCGGTTAATCTTTGGGAAGCGACCCATGAGATCCCCGGATATGTTGGCAGTAAATTCGGTCGTCGGACTATCCGAACACGTAAGTACCTAGTACTACGTTTGTACCGATTTACAAGACAAGGTTGGCTTCTAGCAAAGCGACATGCCTACCCAATTATCCATAAATATCCTTACATGAATATGTGATCTATATTAGGCGTAGTATACATAGTATTGCATATTTCGATCCAGTATCGGATGTCACGTGCTAGGCCTGGGGCTGGAATTGTGTCTGCCCCGTACGAAGCACATATCGGATCTCTGGTAACTAGTCTCTATATCGGATAAACATGACCTAGTCATTTTATCCCGATGACTGCAGTACATAAGAGAACTAGTTCCGTATCCTACGTGACCATCATCTCCACTATGACAGGAGTGATACTTCCGTCTTGACATCACACCCAACACACTATGATTCTCAATATACCCAGCAAAGGCGTACACAGAACTTGTTAAAGCCCTGGACGACATAAAACCAAAGTATATTGATTGTCGCAAGTATTAGCGGTGTAAGTCTCAGGTTAAGACCAAATACACCTACCCTGATTCGGACTTTCATAGACACATAGTCATACTACCAATGGAATTCTGAGGGGTCTATCCAGAGCGAAGCTGTTTTCCATACCATCGGTAAAACACAACCTCCTACTACACTTGCATGAGTATCCTATACCCAAATATATGAGAACTATGTCGTTATGCCCTCACAACGCTCACAAGTGTAATACTAGTCTTTTACGCATTATCGATGTCCAATCTCGATAATACTCTGACTAGGGATATTTAATAATTAAACCTTCGTGGATTGATACTGTCCCATATCATCTCAATCTAGGAACTAATCATAATGACCTCCTATCATTTATACATCTTGGTGATCTAATCACAAATGATAAGAGAGCAATTTCCTTTGTCACATAGTTAATTTGTACAACAACACCATGATCTGTACAAATAGTGACGATATGGGTCATAACTGTCCAACAATCTCCCACTTGGCCTATAGCCAGTCACTCGAGTGTCCTACACCCGAACTATGTACGGTTCGCTCAAACTGTTGAGGAAAGACTTTCGTCAGCGAATTTATATGATTATCATCTGATGCGATTTATACGATCATCACATCGCCACGATGTATGATCCGAACGAATCAGATGAATAGTCGAAGTATATATCTGGATCGTTGATGAGACCATTTATTCTTTAGCCTGCGATGTAGCCTAGCTCAGCTGCTAACAGAACCATTTTAATCCAATTAGATTTATTATCGACCCAAATGGCTTCTATTGCTGCCTCTGCTGCAGCAATAATCCACTTTTGTTTATTCGGTAACAGTATCTTGCTTGGAAGATTTCCAGCTCACTGTTCCGTTATTCAAACTGTATAGTACCGTTTTGTTACGACTTATAGTTGTTTATATCGGTTAGGAAACTTGCAACAGTGATCCTAGTCATTTCAAGTTCTCCTTCTCCATAGTATAAGACAGCATCCTTAGTTCCTCTAAGATACTAAAGGACGTTCTTAACATCAATCCAATGACTATCACTTGGATTGGACCGATTGTGACTCCATATG
Organism: Zanthoxylum bungeanum; assembly: GCA_019454045.1. Taxonomy (NCBI): domain Eukaryota; kingdom Viridiplantae; phylum Streptophyta; class Magnoliopsida; order Sapindales; family Rutaceae; genus Zanthoxylum; species Zanthoxylum bungeanum. Next base: position 51,848 of record SKCR01027150.1, on the reverse strand, counting down.
CTCAAAGCGTATGAGACACCAGGTCGCGTACATTTTTCAATATACGAGTTTCTCGGAGAGTGTCAACAACTTTAAATCTATCCCAGTAGATTTTTTATTCCTAGAATAAAGGTTATTTCTCCCAAGATTTGTACGGAGAATTTTTCATGAAAGCCAAGCTTTCACTGATTGTATTATAGGAAATATCATTTCCAAGAAATGACATATTATCATTATTTAGGACTTTCGCTGTCAGTGTGCTCCCACTAACCTTCTTATATACACAAGAATCATATTCGTTTTAAATTAAATCATACACCATTATGATTACATCAAAATGATAATTCCAAGAACACTATGCTTTCACCGATTGTATTATGGGAAATATCATTTCCAAGAAATGACATATTATCATTATTTAGGACTTTCGCTGTCAGTTCGCTCCCACTAACCTTCTTATATACACAAGAATCATATTCGTTTTGAATTAAATCATACACCATTATGATTACATCAAAATGATAATTCCAAGAACGTTATGCTTGCTTCAATCCATCCATGGATCGAATAACATGTAAACCTAGTTTGCTTGTTATGGTATGACAAAACCGTCAGGATGTTATAAACATCCTCTAAAAGGTTTCCGTTAAGGAAATCAGTTTTGGCATTCAGCTGCCACATTTCATAAATGAAACATGCAGCATTAGCAAGCATTATCCAAATGTATTTACCGTGGCAACAGGTAAAAGGTTTCGTCATAATCGACACAATGTTGATAACGATACCTTTTCGCTACAAGCCTAGCTTAGTACGTTGGTATGTTGCCTTCCATGTATGTCTTCCTTGAAGACTTATATAGTACCAATAGGCACAATGCCTTGCGGTACATCAACTAGTATCCAAACTTGGTTGATATACATGGAATCCATTTCGGATTTCATGGCACTTTGCCATAATAGGGAGTCGATACCTTGTATCACTTCCCCATACGTAGTTAGTTCGTATTCCTCAATAAGATTGACATCTTTATGAGGTGAGATCAGAAACCCATACCCCATGTTGTTTTCTGACTCTCTCCGATCTACGCGGTTCTTGTGTATTCGAAGATTACTGGTATAGTTTCATCCTTGATGAACTATTTGTGTTCCATTAGGAATCGGTGTCTGGAATAGTATTACTCTGATTTTCATCGAGTTTTACTATCCTCCCACTTACCATTGCATATAGGTGTTCCTCTTAGGAAAAACGCATGGCGAGCAACAATTACATTGTTCTCTTGTGAGTTGTATAAGTACTATACTTTGGTATCCCTAGGATAACCCACAACTTGGCACTTATCCGATTTGGGTTCTGGTTTGGTATCATCCAAACTTATGCCTAGCATTCCCAAATCTTCAGGAATGAGAAAACCCAGTTTCTTTCCTGTTCATATCTAATATGAAGTCAGTCAAACAGATTTTCATGGAACCTTATTATAAATAAGTTTTGCACTGTTTATGCGTATCCGTTGAAGGAAATGGTAGCTCAGAGCGACTCATGAATAACCTTATCATGTCTAACAAAATTTTGTTTCACCGTTCGGACACACCGTCAAATTGACATGTTCCGGGAGGAGTCCTCATTTGAAAGAATATTATACTCTTTCAAGTATATGAGAAACTTATTGCTTAAGTATTTTCATCATGGTCTAACCGTGATGGTTTAATACTTTAGTCGATCTGTTTGCTATTTCGCGTCGAAACTGTAAAAGCTTTCGATTTGTATTTCAAATGAAACATATATAACCATAACGCGATGCCACATCCGTGTAGGTCACGAAATATTCATATCCGCCTCTAGCCTAGCTAGATATGGGACCATTTCTTCACTATGAACTAGGGCTAACAGATCGGTGGCACTTATAATTTTACCAAGTAAAAGGTATTTTAGGCACTTTGCCTAATAAACTAGATTCGTAGACTTCATTTGAATAGAATCAAATTTTTCTTAGTTCCCACTCTTCGAAAGTGTGGATATACGAGTCTTGTTAATTGTGTCCCAGACAACAATGTCACAATTAAGTTTCAACTGATTAATTCAGTTTGAGCTATTTGTTTGTCATGTTATATGTTTGAGATTTATTTATATTCAAAATATAAATACTGTTATTCACATCTAATGTGTTTATCTCAATATCATCTTTATATAATGAAACACTTTAGTGTTCTATAATATAAAGGTATTCCCGCAACGGGTTAAACCCTGATATAGAGATAATATTTCTAGTCAAACTAGTTACATTGTAACAGTTTCCTAATTTAAGTACACACCCAAAGGGTAGTTCCTAAAATTAGGTATCTACGGTTAAAACAACGACTTCTGTCCCGTTTCCAATCCGCAGATAAATCTCAACTGAAGTCAGTATCCTGCTCATAGCAGATTCTGCACATCATCACATATTTATGTATCACACTAAGTATCTAAAATCCAATTTTAATACTAGCAGTGAACATGTTTATGACAAATATATTTGAAGTCAGAGCCTTGCTCGTCTTCAATTCCTTCATGTCTGGTTTGTCCAAACGACAGTCACACTTTCGCGATCCCGTTTGCCACATTTTAGGCAGATATTTTGGGATATGTCATTTATCTTCCCAGAATATTATAATGATTTTTTCTTTGCCCATTTCGGTACCCCAGAAGCCTTTGGCCTTCTGGGATGTCGAAATAAGATGTGACTTGCGCTTCTTGCCTTATTGCAAAATTTGGCTAAGTCTCCTTGAGAATAGCCATTAACTCTCCAAGAGTTTACTATTGCAATTTTGTACTTCAAAGATCTATGAATAGATCTATTTCAATTTCATTATCATACTTTAAGGATCTAATCCTTAGTTCTGATTAAGAAATTAAGGAGTCTATGTGGCAAGCTTAATGGATTAAGCACTAAAGTTATCATCACATGAATCTTCCAAAGATTATGCTCTACTATTTGCTCAACTCCGGGCTTAGGCCTAATATGTTATTTTATCAAATAAAGTAACTTATTAGTTTCCAGGATCATCCTGAAATTATTCCCAATTTGAAAATTAAAGTAGTTTAATACATTTTCCCCAGGATTATGTTTTAAACACTAATCTTTCAATTATCTTGATTCTAATAGTCCAACTATTTAATCAATGATTTTAGGTACTATTTATTATAATGATTACTATAGTCCAACTATTTAATCAAATATAATTTAATAGGTTAAATTCAATTATATTGATTACTATAATCCAATTATAAAATCAACTATTAATTGAAATGGTTAATTCAAATATATTGATTACTATAATCCAATTATATAATCAACTATAAATGAAATAGTTTGAATACAGTCCAACTGTTTATTAAAACAATAATTAAATATTAGTCCAACTAATAATTAATTAATTTGACGTAATATTTGAAATGAGCGCGTATGGCAAGTTACTAAACGAATATTGCAAATTCAATACTTGCCTCCCACTATTTTTCGGCGAGCCTCTAACCCTCTGTCGAGTACTCGGGAAACCGTGTTTCCTATTGGGCTAGGATCCTGTTAAATGTCACACAATCTTGACTTTGGCCAACAAATTGTATAATAATTAACTAGGTATATCTCTAAGATCAGTTGGATCCAATCCAATTCCTAGATCCAGTAGGTGGACATCCAAGTCCGAAACATATATCTTATATATGCCAATATATCCAATATATTGCCTAACCTTTTTCCTCTGAATTAACTAAGTCTTGGCTTTGGCACAACAAACTTAGTGATCCCAGTTAAGCGGAACCCATTGACCATGGAAAGCTTCGTAATCAATGTCGATGGACAATAAGTGATCTTGACTTTGGCCAACAAATCACAACTTGGACAAAACACCAATATGGAACAAAGCCTTCGTGTTTCAAACACATCCTCGACGGACAAAGGCCTTGACTTTGGCCAACAAACCAATGTCAGTCTTGGATCTTGAGTAAGAATCACTCAATGGAAGAAAAAACGCTTAATATTTTGTGAGGGTTTTTCGCGTGCAAATTGGCAACCAATTTATTATCTTTCTTAAGGTCTCATCATCATACACCATTAAACATGCATTCTAAACACATAATAAGGCGCGTAAAATAAATAATAATGATATGCGGATGGACACTTAACACATTGTTCCTAGAACAAATCTCTCACTTTCCACTCTCCCGCTAGCACAAGTATTACTTATACCCGTTACATAACACTTCTAAAGAAACCTCATTTACATTGAGGGGAATAGGTGAGAAGAGAAATACATAGAGTCAAAGAGGTAATAGGATGGACACGCAGGTCCAATTAATAAATTCTAAATTTATTACAACAATTTCCAAAATTGCCTCACCCATCTAATATCCATCCGATATACATTATTCATGCATCGCAACCATGTATTCACACAAGCATGTTATCAATCAATATAATCCAATTAATTAATCTGATAATTAATGACCATCCAATGTTCAAACAACGATTTGATTTTGTGCGAGTCCAACTCATTTTGCGAATAAGTACTCAAAGTATGAATTCTTGAATTAAATTAAACTACAACATTAAATCCAATTTAATATGTATTTAATACTAATTCACTATTTAATTCCAAATTAAATATTACAGTAATAGAAACCTTTACGACTTAAATTCCAAATTTAATCGTTACGGGTCTCAAAGCCCGATTAGCATCCAATGTTAATTTAATTTGCCTAAACCAATTTTGGTACAACCAAGCCCAATAAGCCCAATTACAACATTACAAGCCCAAATCCAATTTAAGCCCAATTAATTAAATCACAAAAATTCCAAATTTCATATTTAATTAACCAAAGTGTATAGCATAATTAATTACCCAAATCAATATTTCCAAAACACCAATTAGCCTAATTAATCATGCTCATTAACAACAAAACATGTCCAACACATTTTATCAAAAATCAAACCCATTTCATGCTCATTTATGTCTCGGCAATTTGGGTATATTTTGTCCAATTTCAAATCCAATCCAATTGAATCCAATTCGACATTAAATTAACATTCCCAATTGATTTCAAGTCATCCAATGAATCAAAAATCAAAAATTCCAAGACATCTTAGGGCTAAAATTGGGTAAAATGTATTTGAGCATGATTTGATGAAATTGGATGATTGAGTATGCTTAGATATAGTTTAATTGAAGTTTGATTGGATCAATTTCATGAAAATTTGTTTGGAATAATTTTCCGCAATTTTTGGGGCTTGGCCGAGAATGATGTGCCCTAAGATGTCTTGGAATTTTTTATTTTTGATTCATTGGATGACTTGAAATCAATTGGGAATGTTGATTTAAGGTTGAATCGTAATCGACACCATGTTGATGACGATACCCTTTCTGTACAAACCTAGCTATGTACATTTATATGTTGTCATCCATGTATGTCTTCCTTGAAGACACATTTAGTACCAATAGGCACAATGCCTTCTGGTACATCAAGCAGTGTCCAAACTTGGTTGTATACATGAAATCCATTTCGGATTCATGGCACTTTGCTATAAAAGGAGCCGATACCTTGTATCACTTCCTCATACGTAGCCGGTTCATCTTCCTCGATAAGATTGATATCTACATGAGGTGAGATCATAAACCCATACCTCCCAGGTTGTTTTCTGACTCTCTCCAACCTACGCGGTTCTTGTGTATTCGAAGATTAATGGTACAGTTTCATCCCTGATGAATTGTTGGTGTTCCGTGAAGACTTGGTGCCTGGAACAGTATTACTCCAATTTTCATCGAGTTTTACTTTCCTCTCACTTACCACTGCATATAGGTGTTCCTCTTAGGAAAACCGCATGGAGAGCAACAATTACATTGTTCTCTTGTGAGTTGTATAAGTACTATACTTTGGTTTCCCTAGGACAACCCACAAATAGGCACTTATCTGATTTGGGTTCTAGTTTGGTATCATCCAAACATATGCCCAGCATTCTCAAATCTTCAGGAATGAGAAACCCGGTTTCTTTCCTGTTCATATCCAATATGAAGTCTGTCTAATAGATTTATATGTAACTTTATTCAAAATAAGTATTGCACTGTTTAATGTATATCCTCAGAAGGAATTTGGTAGCTCATAGCGACTCATCATTAACCTTATTATGTCCAATAAAGTTCGGTTTCTCTGTTCGGACACACCATCAAATTGAGGTGTCCCGGGAGGAGTCCACTGTGAAAGAATACCATACTCTTTCAAGTAATCTTGAAACTCATATGTTTAAGTATTTTACACTCTGGTCCGACCGTAATATTTTTAATACTTTTACCGGTCTGTTTTCTTACTTCGTGTCGAAACTCTAAAAGTTTCGGACTTTTGTTTCATAAGATTCACATAACCGTAATGCGATGCCACATCCGTAAAGGTTACGAAGTATTCATATTCATCTCTAGCCTAGCTAGACATGGGCCCACTTACGTCACTATGAACGAGGGCTGACAGATCGGTGGCACTTGTACTTTTACCAAGTAAATTGTGTTTTAGGCACTTTGCCTAATAAACTAAATTCGTAGACATCATTTGAATTAGAATCAAATCTGTCCTAGTATCAACTCTTCGGAAGTGTGGATATATGAGTCTTGTTAATGTGTCCCAGACTACAATGCCACTTTTAAGTCTCATCAGATTTATTCAGTTTTAGCTTTTGTTTGTCATATTATATGTTTGAGATTCATTTATATTCTAAATATAAATGTTGTTATTCACATTTAATGTGCTCATCTCAATATCATCTTTATAAATAAAACACTTAGTCTTTCAGAATATAAAGGTATACTCGCAACGGGTTAAACTAGATACAGAGATAATGTTCCTAGTCAAACTAGATACATTATAACAGTTTCCTAATTTAAGTACATGCCCAAATGGCAGTTCCAAAACTTAGGTTTCTACGATCAAAACAGTGACTCTCGTCCCGTTTCCGATTCACATGTCCATCTCACCTGAAGTCAGTATCCTGCTAATCAGCAGATCCCGCACATCAGTACATATGTATGTTCCACATCCAGTATCTAAAATCCAATTTTAAAACCAGAAGTGGACATGTTTATAACAAACATATCTGAAGCCAGAGCCTTACCCGTCTTCACGCTTCCAATGACCCCGTTTGCCACAGTTTAGGCAGATATCTTGGGATATGTCATTTGTCTTCCCAAAAGACTATGACGATTTTGCCTTTGTCCTTTTCACATCCCTATAAGTCTTCGGCCAAGCCTAGACCTTCTGGGATGTAGAAGTAAGATGCGATTTGCGCATCTTGCCCTTTTGCAAGCTCTGGCTCTGTCTCCTTGAGCATAGCCATTAACTCTCCAAGAGTATTTCTTTTGCAATTAGAACTTCTAAGATCTAAGAATAGATCTATGAAGATCCTTCAATTTCAATATCATACTATAAGGATCTAATCCTTAGTTCTGACAAAGAAATTAAGGAGTCTTTGCGGCAAGCATAATGGATTGAGCATTAAAGTTATCATCACTATGAGTCTTCCAAAGCTCATGCTCTACTATTTGCTCAACTCCGGGATTAGGCCCGAGTGGTCGCTCTATCAAATAAATTAACTTCTCAACTCCCAGTACTATCCTGAGATTCATTTCCCATTCTAAAAAAATTATGTCGTTAAAGATATTTTCACCTAGGATTATGTTCTTTGACGCTAATCTTTCAAGTTATCTTGATTGCTATAGTCCAACTATCCAATCAACGATTTCGGGTACAATCAAATATAATGATTATTATAGTCTAACTATATAATCAACTACTATTTGATTAGTTAAATTCAAATATATTGATTACTATAATCCAATTATATAATCAACTATAAATGAAGTAGTTTGAATACAGTCCAACTGTTTAATTAAAACAACAATTGAATATTAGTCCAACTAATATATATAAATATTTTAATGACGAAAAATGAAATGAGCGTGTATTGGCAAGTAGTTAAACGAAATTACAAATTTAATACTTGCCTCCCACTAGTTTTCGGCGAGCCTCTAACCCTTTGTGGAGTACTCGGGAAACATAGTTTCCTAGTGGGCTAGGATCCCGTTAAATAACACACAACCTTGACTTTGGCCAACAAAATGTATGAAACTTAACTAGGTAGATCTCTAAGATCAATTGGATCCCGTCCAATTCCTAGATCCAGTAGGTGGACATCCAAGTCCGAAACATATATCCAATATATGCCAATATATCTGATATATTCCCTAACTTTTTTCCTCTATATCAACTAAGCCTTGGCCTTGGCTCAACAAGCTTAATGAAACCAGTTAAGCGTGACCTATTGATAGTGGGAAAGCTTCGTAATCGAGGCCGATGAACAAGAAGTGACCTTGACTTTGGCCAACAAATCACAACTTGCCCAAGGCGTACGATATGGAACAAAGCCTTTATGATTCAAACACATCCGCGATGGACAAAGGTCTTGACTTTGGCCAATAAACCAATGCCAATCTTGGCCTGAGAGGAGAAAGCACTCAATGGAAGGAAAAATGCTTAATATAAACTGAGGGTTTTTGTCGCGATTTGGCAACCAGTTTATTATCTTTAATTAGGTCTCATCATACACCCTTAAGCAATGCATTCGAAAAGCATAATAAGGCGCGATTAAAATTAATAATGATATGCGGATGGATATACAACAAACTTGTTCCTAGAACAAATCTCTCCATTTTCCTTCTCCCGCTAGCACTATTCATACTTCTACCCAATTACATAATACTTCTAAAGAAACCTCATTACATTGAGGGGGAGGAGAGGAGAAATACAATGAGAGAAAAGAGGGCCTAGGACTGGACACGCAGATCCAATTTAATAAATTCTAAATTTATTACAATAATTTCCAAAATTGCCCTCACCCTTCTAATATCCATCTGATATACATTATTCATACATACATCCAAGTATTCACACAAAGCATGTTATCAATCAATCTAATCCAATTAATTAATCTTTAATTAATGACATCCAATGTTCAAACAACGATTTGATTTGCGCGAGTCCAACTCGTTTAAGAATAAATACTCAAAGTAAGTATTCTTGAATTATATCGAACTACAATTTTAAATCCAATTTAAATTATATTGAATACTAATTCATATTTAATTCCAAATTTAAATAATTACACTTTCACTAGTGCCTTTTAGACTTGGATTCCAAATCCAATCTCAAGGGTCTCAAAGGCCCAATTAGTATCCAATACTATTCAATTAAAGTCCAATGGGTTTTCAACTAATTCTTAAGGCATGTGCTTTGGCAATTATGGGTCAAAACACAAGATGCCAAGGCCCAATTAGGAATCACCCTATGCCAAAAAATCAATTTAGGCCCATTAGGCCCAATTAAAATTTTAAAGGCCCAATTATCATATTGGACTTTATGGAAATGGTTTTAGGCCCAATTGGATCCAACCAATTATCCTAACCAACTTGGCCCAACCAAGCCTTTAAGCCCAAATACAATAAATTAAATTAACTCATTATTCCAAATTAAAAATTAATTCAATTCAAGTGTAATTACTATAATTAATTAATTAATCCAATGTTTCCAAAACACTAATTATTCAATTAATCATGCCTAATTCCCAAATTCATGTCCAACACAAAATTGGGGCAAAATCAATCCATCCAACATGCTTCATTCACGGCAATCATCATGAAATAATATTCAATTCCAATTCGATTTCAAGCCAATTAAACCAACAATTAATATTCATTTCAGGCAATTAACATATCCAATTGTTAACATTTTCAAAATAACCAGAGCATCCCTAGGTCATATATTCGGCCAATATAAGGATTTGGGGAAAATTATTCTAATCAATTTTACACAAATCCAATGATGCAAAACTCTAATTAATCATCATCTAACATCAAACAAACATCCAATTTCGCTTTTCATGCTCCAAGAAAAAAAAAACCCCAAATTTAAAGTCATGAACCCTAGAAATAAAAATCAAACTTAGATCGCTCTAATACCATTGTAAGTGTTCCTAGAACATGCCAAGATCATCTAAGAATGATTGTGTGTGAATAAAATTAAGGGAGTTGCGGAATACCTCACATTGATCGGTTGAGTTCAAAACTTATTATTGATGTTGAAGCTTCCAAGCCTTCTTTGTTGTTCCAAACTCATGGGTGAGTATCCCTATCACCTCTCTTGACTCCTTTAAGTGCTAGTAGAACAAAGTAAACCCAAAATCGCCCTCCAAGAGAAGCAATATTCGCTAAGAGAGATGGAGGATCATTCGGCCATGATGAATCAAGGGGATTCGGCCAAGACATGGCCAATTCGGCCAAGGCAAGGGCCATTCGGCCTGAGCACAACAAGGCCAACGGCCAAGAAGAGAATAGAGAGAGAGAGACCATTTTGATTTCCTTTATTTATGTTCTAAAAACAAGTTACCAATTACACTTTTCCAAAAGGTGTATTGCTTTCAAAAAGAAAAAGAAAAAACAAAGTGTGTTGTGTAAGTTACCATAATTACACTCAACCACTTCCATCAACAAAAAGTGACAAGATGTCCCTCACAAAAGTGACTAGTGATGTAAGTTGGTGGGACCCACTTTAAATTCATAATTCAAGTGGCTTCCTCAACAACTTCGGGTTCGGATTCGTTTAATCCGATTAAAACAAATTTCCGTCGCGACTTAATTAAATCCGATTTAATAAATAATAATGCCTAGCAAAATTATTATTAAAGTCGCTTGCGAATTAATTCTAAATTAATTCTTTCGCTAGAATTAAAATCCATTTTAATTCCGCTTTGAAATCTAATTTCATTTAATATATCCAATATATTATTTTAGCCCAATAATTAAATTAAATTAAATAGTTAAATCCAATTTAACTATTAAATTTACTTTACCGATTAATTCCAAATTAATCTCGTTCTCTCCTCTCGATGAATTTAATCCCAGATAAATTCTCGACGCAATTAATCCCAGATTAATTCTTTCTCTTTTAATTAATCCCAGATTAATTTATTGCCGTAATTAATCCCAGATTAATTTTCTCTCTCATAATTAATCTCAGATTAATTTTATTCGAGTCAAACATCATCAGTGAATCTTTGGGATGCGACCCAAGAGATCCCTGGATATGTTGGCAGTAAATACGGTCGTCGGAATATCCGAATACGTGCGTACCCGGTACCACGTTCTTATCGATTTACAAGACATGGTTGGCTTCTAGCAAATCATCGTGCCTACCCAATTCTCCAGAAATATTCTCTAAAAGAAAATGTAATCTTTGTCAGGCGTAGTATACGTAGTATTGCGTATTACGATCCAGTATCGATATCACATGCTAGGCCTAGGGCTGGAATTGTGTCTACCCCGTACGAAGCATATATCGGATCTCTAGTAACTAGTCTCTATAATCGGATAATCATGACCTAGTCATATTATCCCGATGACTGCAGTACTTAAGACTATTAGTTCTGTATCCTGCGTGATCAACATCTCCATATGACTGAAGTGATACTTCCATCTTGACATCACATCCAATACACTATAGTTCTCAGTATACCCAGAAGAGGCGTACACAGAACCTGTTAAAGCCCCGGATGACCAAAACCAAAGTATACTGATTGTCGCAAGTATTAGAGATGCAAGTCTCAGGTTAAGACCAAATACATCTACCCTGATTCAGATTCCCATAGACACATAGTCATACTACCAATGGGATTTTGAGGGGTCTATCCAGAGCGAAGCTGTTTCCGTACCATCGGTGAACAGAACCTCCTATTACGCTTGCATGAGTATCCAATACCGAAATATATGAGAACTATGCCTTTACGCTTCCATAACACGCACAAGTGTAATACTAGTCTATTCCGCATTATCGATGTCCAATCTCGATAATACTACGACTATGGATATTTAATGATTAAACCTTACGTGGATTAATACCGTCTCATATCTTATTAATACGGTACTAATCATATGGACTTTTATCATTTATATATCCCGGTAATCCGATTACAAATGATAAAAGAGCAATTTCCTTTGTCACATAGTTAATGTTACAACAACACCATGTTCTGTACAAATAGTGATGCTATGGGTCATAATTGTCCAACAATTACAACTAAAACAGATGTATCGAGTGACGAATTGGCAAATTCGGAGTGAAATCGGGCCACTTTCCAGATTTCAGGCTGCACATCGCGATTCGATCATTTACGTCTTGTCGTAGCGCAGTGTAATTTTGAGGCAGAATGTAATTTTTATTCCGCGTCATGATGCTAGAGTGAACGCAAGTAAATGCACGTCACGATATCTGAGTCAAACACCCAACGTCGTGACGCTGGACCATGCACATGGCAAAGAACAACACCTACATCAAGGAAAGAATTAAGATTCAACTACAATTGAAGATCGAAAAGACGACCTCAATACCAGTTCTTTTTATCCTTTATTTTTTCAGTTATATTTATGAATTCTTGGCTTATAATAATATTGAATTGCGTTTATTGAATACCATGTATAGCTAAATCATTAATCTAGGATTGTAATGGATCTCAAACACAGTTATTTAATCTAAATTTGCATATATTTATTATTTGGGTTTGCTATTGGATTATTTATTATTCTCTATCTTTAATGTGTTTTATTGTCTGGTCAATAATAGAATAGCTGTGGTAAACCCCTAGGAACTTGGAAAAAGGGAATTTGGGTTTAGTCTTGGGAATAATAGCGTGTGAACTCATTCTGTTGAATAGATTTTTCGTATAAGAAAGAAATATACTTGCATGACATGGGTATCCAATATTAGAAATGTTCTTAATGAGTTTGACTTAAATTAATATCATAGAAATATAGGTAATTGAATTAAGTTAAGAGTTTCTATCTGACCATCGAAAGAGGCTTGTAGATAATTTAGAATTCTAAGTTAATAATTTGTAAAAATAACCTAATTGAATGAAAAGTGCAATAATTCGCTGTTTACGTGTTTATGTGAAGTTACAACCTTAGGTACTTCTCTTGCATAGGCTTTCCAAAGTTGTTCAAACTATTTTTAAGGTAGGTCATATCTTTTAAGATTTGAACTTTGATATACAGTTGAAAAAAAAAAACTACTTGAAAATTATTTGAAAATAGCTTTTGTGGTGTGTTTACTTGAGAGCAATAAAAATGGAGGAATGTGAATCATATCCATTAAGGTTGTATTTTCCAAAATTGAACAAAAATGGAAATAAGAATGGGAGTGGGGTCCACATATTTGGGAGTGGGGAATGGAAGTCTCATTACCACCACCCCCATGTTAATGAGATTCTCATTTATATTACTGATGAGAAATTACAATATTGCCCATAGGTAATTACTTAATAGTAATTTATAAATAAAATAAAATATATTAAATTTAATCAATAATCAATAATTAATAATAAAATAATATTTAACATTTTAATAAAATAATAATTTAATAAATTATATTTAGTAATTTAATACATTGATAATTAATAAGATTGATTATAAAGAATAATATAATATTTAACATTTTAATAAAAAATAATTTAATAAAAGAATAATTTAAAATTTAGTAATTTAACATATTAATAATTAATTAAAAAAAGTAATAATTAACTAATACTTAAATTGTAAATAATAAATAAAATTAACCAATAATTAATAATAAAATAATATTTAATATTTTAATAAAAGAATAATTTAATACATTAATAATAATTAATTAAGTTATAATTAATTAATACTGAAATTATTAAATAATAAATAAATTAATCAATTATTATTAATAAAATGATATTTAATATTTTAATAAAATAATAATATAATAAAAGAATAATTTAATATTTAGTAATTTAATACATTAAAATTAATAATAATAATAAATAATAAGTAATAAATTAATATATAATTATAATTATGGGTATTTTATAACTTATTAACAATTCATTCTGATTACTAGATAAGTAAACAATTAATGATAATACTATTTCATTCTGATTCTGATTCCTACAACTAAGTAAACAACTTATTTTGATTATGATTCATAATTCTCATTCCAGCCCATTCTGATTTTATCTTATTCTGATTCTATCTCATTCCGATTACGAGTACGTAAACGCACCGTTAGTGTCTGTTAAAGCTTATTCCATCTCATTCGATTTATATATAGTCCAATTCTGCCACCAAAATGTAATCGATTTGGTTTTCAAAAATCTCGATAAAACTTGCCTCCCAAATTTAAACTTTGGAACAGATAATGAATTAAAAATATATTTAGACTTACCCGCCCATTACCTCCTAGGTTCGTGTTTTTATGTCTTAAATTTTTTTGAATCATTTTATTAATATGAAAAGCTTATATAGAGTCGATTTATAATGAGTGATCATCATATGAATAAAAAGAAATTCAAACCCAAAATTTACTATTGTCAACACTTCATTAGATTGAAATTTTTAAATGTAAAATAAAATATATATTTTTAGAATCTAAACATAATTTAAAATTCTAACAAGTGGTTTCTTTGGTTAGATTAGAATATCAACCTTCAGGAAGAAGTGGTTTGCAAAAAATAATATAAATATTTATAATAATTTTGCCCACCCATACAAAATTCAGAATGAAATACGTGAAAATGCTTTTACTCTCCCTCCAATTCCATCCGATATGAATGATTTCTGAGAGTTGGAGTAGTTATTATGTATGAATTCTTATTCAGATACAATTACAGGATCTCGTCCAAAACAATCTGCACCGTTCGTGGAGTGTGATCTGTGACTGCATATGTTGATTTCAGATGTATCGTGGATATTCCGCATAGGCTCTGCGGTATCTCTGACCGCGATAAATTAATACAGAATAAGAGAATAATGAACTGTGATTACCTTAGCTGCCAACATCACCTGCAATTCATTGAAAGCAGTCTCCTCAACTCTCAGTTCCATAAGTGACTCAATTGCGAGGGTCATCGTGAAGATTGACTGACAGATGAGGATATAAAGTTGTACATTCCATTTGTTCTAATTTTCCTTTAAAAGCCTGGGAAATGGACCATTTATCAAGTATCACAGAGGTAGTAGAAAACCAATTAAGCCGACAAGCACCCAAAAAGGAAAATTCATTACTCACGAGTGAGGAAGACATAATCAAACTCAAATATTACAATGATTTTAAATGGTGACCACAGCATAGACATTTAAAATTCGTTATTTGTTAGCGGGATGTGTTGTAATTCACATTTATCATGCATAATTCAAACAAACTAAAATTAACAAATATGCAATCCTAAAATCAATATAAATTCAAAGCAAACACAAAATTTTGAAAAACCTGTAAATTATAGAAGATGAAAACTCAAAACCAAGTTGAGAATAACTCTGTTCTTAAGAACTTATTAGCTTCGTCTCGGTGGTCTTACGAATCTCTTGGCTAAAGCTCTCTCATGATACTTGATTACTTCTTGACTAAAGGGCATTCCTTTTGATCAAGAACTTTGAATTAGGAACAATGATGGAAACTCTCTTCTTTGAAAAATCTTACACTTTCTAATTAACAAAATGAAAGAAGAATGAATGGAATTTTATGAGTGAATCAAATGAGAACCCATGGACCTTTTTTTATAGACTTGGAAAGATGCCTTTGTAAGGGTACCCCTATGTCAATGTATATTATCCTTTAAGAGTTTTAACCCTCCAAGGAACCCTTTCAATCCAAAAGGTAAAATCATTGCTCACTAAAGAATTATATCATTTCAATCTAAAAGGTTGTTTCATTTCTAATTAAAAGATTGTATCATTTCATTGCCTATAAATACATGCAATGTTTATAAGATTGACCACAATCTCTCACAATTCTCTAAATATGAATATAGACACTTAAGAGAGTTTTCATGAAATAACCTGCATCGGAATAGGTAGCTTCCGCCTTAAACCTTTCCTAATAAATGATCGTCAGATTTACTTGCCAAACCAATAACCATAGTCTTGAAATGTTCCGCCGTCGGTGTAAACCAAGATAATAACCATAACACAGTTTCAATTCGACCATTGCTCATTCTACGGATGTGTTCAATTCGTCCATGAACATTTATCATGGCTTCATCAAGTACTTTAGAGAATCCAGCTTTTAAAAATCATATGGAAGCGACCTCACTTCTTATTTGAAATACGTGATCTATTGTTTAAGATATTTTATCTTTACCACTATTAAGACTCTTCTTCTAATATAATGATCATTAAAAGTTTTCTCTTATCCTAACCTAGACATACAACACTCTACGTCATTATAGGAATGAGAAACAATATAGAACTCTACAGTGCCTGGTTTGAATTAGACAAAGTTTCAGTTATCCTTTTTTAACACAGATTTTAGGATCTCTAGTCAGGTAGGTTGGGACTCCACAATGACAGCTATTAATTTATAGGCTTCAAGCTCATTCCCCTAGATGACTTCTCAACTTGCTCTCGAGGTAAACCTTTAGTTAGTGAATCCATTAGGTTTCCTTTAATTTGACATAATCTATTGAAATTATGCCGCTTGAGAGTAGTCACCTTATGATATTATGTCTTCGATGTATGTGTCCAGACTTACCTTTATACATTATATTTTGAGCTCTCTAAATAGTCGATTGACTATCACAATGTATGCTTATAATGTTGAGGTTATAAGCGGCGGAAGCGTGGTTCGAGCGAAATGATAGTTTTAATATTTTTAAACTTACCAAATAAATTATTCAATATCTCATATGAATAATTCATTCATATTTCATCTAATCAGTTTATTCGATATCAAATAACGATATAAATAATTTAGCAAAACACCGCGAAATTTTTACGAAGCATAAAACGCGATTTCGACCGAATCGACAAATCAATACCACACGAGACTGCCCAGGTCAACCCCAATAGTATGCGAAGTTCATGGGCTGCTTGAACAATGACCAATTTACTGTTTGGGCAGCCGTTATCCAGTTAGCTCAAAACTCACTCGATAAAACTGTTTTTCACCGTTTTCGCGTATTTTCACTCTGAAATAATTTCTGATAATTATTCTAATGTCCAATACACATCGAATATATTTATACATCACATTTTCATGAAAAAATTCTTGAATTTTCAGATCTAAAATAGAAATCGAAAATTATAAATTTCATGCTTTAAATCCAATTTCTCGTTACATTAATCAAATTAATCATAACACCAATTAAAGCAGCCATATATAAATGACTTAAGAATAATTCTAGGTATTACAAGAGTGGTCATTACACTCTAGAATAAAAACCAATCATCATATGATAAAATTGAATTAATATTACACTAATAATAATCAATATTACTTCACATATGCATATAACCTCTCAATTCATCACCCACACGAAAAAGCCCCAAATTTGAGAGACAAAAGAAGCCCTATATCAATTCTAGAAACTCAAGAACAATAAAATAAATTTTCTAAGCTTAAGAATATTAAAGATTATCTTAAAATCTCCTAATTTCTTTAAGATTACTTCTTGATTTGATCACTTTCTCTCTAGTTTCTCTCAAGAATAATTTTGGAAGCTCTCTAATGGAGGAGATTTAGTCATGGCTAACTTAATGAAAGAGAAAAATAAATTTTCACTTTATATACTAGGTGTGGCCGAAATATTAGGGGATTTTTGGTAAAATTACTTAATTTAATCAAATTAAATTATTAAACATTTTAAGTTGACAAAATCAATTTGTACACTTCAACTTTAAAAGTCATGTCAGATGTAACCATTAATAATCAAATATATTACATAACAATTATGAATTATAGATATTATTTATTTATTTAAATATTTAATACTTAAATATCTAAATAATAATTAATATAATTATTAATATATATATATATATGTAATTTTATTTACACTAAATAACAAAATATTAATGATATGTGTCAAAATCTCTCTTGACAATTAATTAATGTGTATCTAATCAAAATGTATCAAATATAATTACTCATTAATTTTTAAATGACCAAAATACCCCCTAATATGTGTAATTTCATTTAACGATTAAACGATTCGAATTAACTAATTTAATCCGAATAAATATTATGAATAATTTGTATTATTCATAACGCATTGCCCAAGTGTTCAACGAGTACACTTCATATTGTGGGACTCTCTAAGTTCAAGTTTATCTGTCACAGAATCTAATTTTGTGTCCATAATTCACCAACTCGTAAATTATAACAACCACATATAAAACTGCTGAACTATGCAAGCCAAGGTCATTGCATACGTATAATCCATTCGTCATAGGTAATCCATATTATACCAGAGATATAGATATAATAGTAAAATCTCTTAAGTATAATATAGTCGACTTATAAATTTGCGATCTCTTAACAACACTCGGAACTTGCTTTCAGAGTGTACCACGACCATAGATTTAACAGATCATAAACACGTGCAGGATATATATGCCTTGTAAACAGGACTGACGAATTTTATCTAATACTCACAAAATATCATGAGCATGAGTCCACACCCAATGAACAGACGGAGGTCCGATCTAAATATATCGGTGACGTGACTGTCATTAAAGTATGATGGATAAATCATATATCCACAGTGATATCTTAAGTTAAAAGATCATTATCCTACTTGACTCTTAGGTTATAAGTGTTAGGGTTGGTTCTCAGAGTGCTAATTCGGATCATATTTATGACCGATTCATGAATACGAACAATTCATTTTTCCATAATATTACTAATTTATTGTATTGCTTCTTTCTTTTATATATATATTCGATCTAATTACGATTGGATTGAAACTAGATATGATTTAGTGATATGTTTATATTAACAAAGACCCGATAATATATTTGTAGTGCGCAGTTACAAAGTAGTTTGTAATTTACATTGGGAAGTGTCACTACTAGAAGTATATTATCAAATAAAGTTCCTGGTTAAGATTTACTAACACAGGTCGGTTAGTAAAATCCGCTGAGACCAGTACATTGTATATCGAGACTTGGTCCGATGGTTTATCCCAAAGAACCATGAGTCTTTGGAGACTCGTATAGAAATGTAGGTGTTTATTTGATAAACATTGAACGACTCACTGAAGATTTCCTAATAAATAGTATACCACGTCAATAGGAATCTTCTCGAGTTGAGTGAGCATATTGATCCTTCGACTTGAGATACCACTGTGGATATATGACTTATCCTCCACACTTTGATGACAGTCATGTCACCGATCTATTTAGATCAGACATCCGCCTGTTCGTTGGGTGTGAACTGATGCTCATGATATCCTGTGAGTATCAAGATAGGATCCATCAGTCCTCTATACAGGGCATAGGTATCATGTACGTATTTGCGATCTAGTAAATCCATGACCGTGATATACTTCGGAAGCCAGTTCCGAGTGTTATTTAGATATCCTAAATTTAAAAGTAAACTATATTATACCTTAGGGATTTGATGTTTTTATCTATATCCCTGGTATAATATTGATAGTCTGTGACGGAGGGATTATACGTATGTATGCAATGACCTTGACTTGCATAGTTTAGCGAGATTATCTGTGGTCGTCATAATTCATGAGTGGGTGAATTATGGACACGAAATTGGATTCTGTGACAGATAAACCTAAACTTATAGAGTCTCACAATATGAAGTGTACTCGTTGAGCACCTGGGCAACGCGTTATGAATAATATAGATTATTCATAATACTTCACTGAATTAAATAAGTTCATTCGAGTCGTTTAAATGGTTAAACGAAAATACATGCATTAGGGGCATTTCGGTCATTTGATAATTAATGTGTATTTGTATTTGATACAAAATTCGATTTGATACATATTAATTAATTGTCAAATGAGATTTTGACATATGCCATTAATATATGTATTTTTTATTTAATGTAAATAAAAATACATATATAATAATAATCGCATTAATTAATTATTTAGGTATTTAAATGTTAAATATCTAGATAATTGAATTATATCAATATTACATCATTTTTATGCAATATGTTTGATTATTATTGGTTATATGTGGCATGATTTTATTAAGCTTAAAGTTTACAAATTGGATTTGTTAACTGAAAGGTTATTATTATTAATAATTTGATTAAAATGGCCAAATGACCAAAATACCCCTGATCTCCTCCTAAAGTCGGTTATGCATTGTTTAAAGTTGAAAATTTTTGTTTTCTCTTTAATCAAGCTCCCATGGCCGAACCTATCTCCAAAAATAGTTCCCAAAATTTTCTTGAAGATTCAAGTAAGAAAGTGAAGAAATCAAGAAGGAAGTTTAAGGAAATTAGGAGATTTCAAGGTAATATTCAATCATCTTAAACTTAGAAACTTTTTTCTTATTCTTGAGCATTTAGACAAGTTCTATGGTTTTTTTTCTTATATTTTGGGGCTTTTTGATTTGGAGGATGGATTTGGAGGCTAGATGCATGTGTGAAGTTGGATTGGATAATATTATTGTAATATTAGTTTAATTTTGTCATTTGATGACTTGTTGCCATTCTAATGTGTTATGACCACTCTTGTAACTCCTAGAATTATTCTTGAGTTCTTTATAGGTGGTGGCTTTGGTTGGTGTTAATGTTGATATGATTAATGTTGAGAAAATTGGATTTAAAGCATGAAAAATGATATTTTTGGTTACCAAATCAGATCTGGATTTTCTGTGATTTTGGTGATGAAAATTATATTGTATAAATGTATTGGATGTGTTTTTGACATTGGAACAATTGCCGGAAATTATTTCGGAGTTGAAATACGCAAAAACGGTGAAAAACGGCGTTACCGGGTGAGTTTCAGGCTTACCGGGGTCCACTATCCAAATAGCGAATTGGGCAGCCCATGAACTGCCCAAGCACTATTAAAGCTGACCTAGGCAGCCCCCATGTGTATTGGTTGGTCGGTTCGGACAAAAACGAGTTTTATGCTATTTTGCGGAAAATATTTTCGTGAAAGTTTCGTAGTGTTTCTAACCTATTTATGTCGTTATTGTTGGGTTTCGAAGGTCAAACCAAGATCATTTTAAGCATGAAATCATGTCAATACGCAAAGAAGTAGCGGAAATACTTACAATGATCGGAATGGATGTAGGTGTAGAGTTCAAAACTTTTCCTTTGAGAAGTTGCTCCAAGCTTGATTCTTGAATTCCAAACTCAATGGATGTTTCCCTTGTTGGACAATTATGACCCATAGCGTCACTATTTGTACAGATCATGGTGTTGTTGTACAAATTAACTATGTGACAAAGGAGATTGCACTCTTATCATTTGTGATTAGATCACCAAGATATATAAATGATAGGAGGTCCTTGTGATTTGTTCCTGGATTGAGAATGATATGAGACAGTATCAATTCACAAAGGATAAATCATTAAATATCCCTAGTCAGAGCATTATCGAGATTGGACATCGATGAATACGTAAAAGACTAGTATTACACTTGTGCGCGTTGTGAGGGCACAACGGCATAGTTCTCATATATTTGGGTATAGGATACCCATGCAAGTGTAATAGGAGGTTGTGTTTCACCGATGGTATGGGAAACAGCTTCGCTCTGGATAAGACCCCCTCGGAATACTTGCGACAATCAATATACTTTGGTTGAGGTCGTCCAGGGCTTTAACAGGTTCTGTGTACGCCAATGCTGGGTATATTGAGAATCGTAGTGTGTTGGGTGTGATGTCAAGACAGAAGTGTCACTCCAGTCATATGGAGTTGATGATCGCGTAGGGATACAGAACTGGTTCTCTAAAAAGGTTGCAACCGTCGGGATAATATAACTTGGTCATGATTATCCGATATTAAAGAGACTAGTTGCTCGTAATCCGATATATGCTTCGTACGGGACAGACACTGTACCAGCCCCAGGCCTTGCATGTGATCATCCGATACTGGACAAAAATACGCAATACTACGTATACTACGCCTGATACAGATCATTTATTCCTGTAAGGATATTTCCGGAGAATTGGGTAGGCATGGCGTTTTGCTAGAGGCCAACCTTGTCTTGTAAATCGGTATAAACGTAGTACGAGGTACTTACGTGTTCGGATAGTCCGACGACCGAATTTACTGCCAACATATCCGGGGATCTCATGGGTCACTTCCCAAAGATTCACTGATGACGTATGACTCGCACTCTTAATTAATCTGGGATTAATAAGATGAGAGTGAAAATTAATCTGGGATTAATTACGGAGATATTTTATCTGGGATAAAATATCATTTAGAGAGAGAACGATTAATTGGGAATTAATCGATAAAAATTATATATTGATATATTAAACGAAATTGGATTTCGACGCGGAATCAAAATTAGATTTTAATTAGGGCGAGCAAATTAATTTAGAATTAATTCGTTAGCGACGTGAATAGTGATTTCGCTAGGCGTAATCATTTAATTACGACGCAATGGAAAATTCATTAATTTGGAATTAGCGAACCGAGCCCGAGATTATTTGCGAGCGCATTCGCATTTTGAATTCGAGTGCGGCACGCAAGTCAAATAAAGCGTCAAATCGCTAGTCGCATCTAGCGTCACATCAAGCTTCAAATCATGTCACTTTGAGTGATATGACAAGTGATTGATTGATTGATGTGATTAAGTGATGTGGTGGTTGTTGGCAATAAAAGTTTGACTTTTTATTAGCCAAAATTTTGGTATATGATTTAATAAAATCAAATACAAAATTTGACAACACTTTTACTCTTCTCTCTCTCCATTCTCCTTCTCTCTCACGCCCTTGGAGGGCTGCATTTCTTCAGTTTTGTGAGGCAGTGAACTGCCGAATGTTGGAAAGAAAAAGGGAAGCAATAGTTGGATTTTTGTGGCAAAAATCGCAAGTGCTAGCACACTACGAGACATGCGAATGTGATAGGGAAGCCCACCCATGAGCCGGGAACCATTCGACGAAGCTTGGAGCTCGACGAAAGACATCAATGGATGCCAAAACAGTGAAGAAATTCATTGCCACTGCCGCAGTCCATGAAGGCAGAATCTGAATTTTTGTTGCCTCAGCGTCGCTTAACCGATCGATGTAAGTATTCCGCAACTTTCTCGATTTGTATTCGCACTTGCTTCATGTTTATTATTCGATCCTATGGACCTAGAAACTCCAACAATGGTATCACGAGCTTGGTTAAAAGCATGAAATTGAATTAGGGCTTAAAATTTGGGTAAAATGTTTGTGAGCATGATTTGAATGAATTGGATGTTTAAGTATGCTTATAACATGTTTAATTGATTATTGATTGGATCAATTTGATTAAAAATTGTTTGGAACAAATTTGCCCAAATTTTGGTGTGTTGGCCGAAACTTTAAGCCCTATAATGTCTTGGGATTTTTTATTTTTGACAATTGGATGTGTTGGAAATCATTCGGGAATATGATTTAATGTCGATTGTGGAATTTAATTGGATTGAAATCGAATCAGACAAAATTCCCCAAATTGCCGAGAATGTAAGAGCATGTAATTGTTGGTTTCTATTATTAGTCCCAAAGAAAGTATAAGCGAATGAAACACATGATTTATATATGTAAAACTTGAAGCATGGCGGAATCATACTTACAAAGCTTGTGATGAAAAATGATGAAGAAAATCCTTGAGTCTTCAAGGTGGAAACTTTCGGCCAAGAAGAAGTGAAGAAGCTTCAAGCCTTTTAGTATTCCAAGCTCCAAGTTGTTTCCCTATCACCTCATTTTGATCCTTCATTGTGCTAGCAAATGGAGAAAATGAAAAAACAATTTTTCTTTTCTGTGCCTGGAAGCTCACGGCGTGAGCAAGAAAAAAAGGGAGAGAAGGCTTTTTGTATTCTATACTTTTCTCTTTCATGTGTCAAAAAACCGAGAGAGATGTGATAATAATTACCAAAATATTTGTAATACCTTTCCAAAAGGTAAAAAACGTTTTCCCTCCAAAAGCCATTAAATGGCCTCACCTACTTACAACTCGTGACAGTGACAATGTGTCACTCAATAAAGGTGACTTGTGACATCCATCAACTAGTCATGTCAAGTGATGAGACTTCACGATGTGACTTGCGGGTCCCACTCGTTTTCACAAAATACGAAGGTGTCCGCAAACACTTTCGGGCTCGGTTTCGCTAATTCCGAATTAACGAATTTCCGTCGCGACGTAAAATTAAATAATTATGCCTAGCGAAATTACTATTCACATCGCTAACTAATTAATTCTAAATTATTCGTTTGCCCGAATTAAAATCCGATTTAAATTCCGCGTCGAAATCTCTAATTGTCGTTAATATATCGAAAAGATATTATTTTATCGATTAATTCCAAATTAATCGTTCTCTCTCCTAAGTAGGCATTTTATCCAAGATAAAGTTTCTTCTCCGTAATTAATCCAAGTTATTAAAGTTCGAATCAAACATCATAGGTGAATCTTCAGGAAGCGACCCAAGAGATCTCCGGATATGTTGGCAGTAAAATACGGTCGTCGGATATCCGAACACGTACGTACCTCGTACTACGTTTTTACCGATTACAAGACAATGTTGGCTTCTAGCAAAGCGCCATGCCTACCCAATTCTCTAGAAATATTCTTATTGGAATATTAGATCTTTATCAAGCGTATATAAACCGTAGTATCGCGTACATCGATTCCAGTATCGGACGATCACATGTTAGGCCTGGGGCTGGAAATGTGTCTGCCCCGTACGAAACATATAGAAAAACAAAAATCAGGACATCAAACAACTAGTCTCTTTAAAACGGACAATCCTGACCTGGTCATATTATCCCGACGGTTGCAAACCTTATATAGAGCACTAGTTCTGTAATCCTGCGTGACATCATCTCCATAAAGTCTGAAGTGAATACTTCCATCTTGACATCACATCCAGTACACTATGATTCTCGATAAACCCAGAAGAGGTGTACACAGAACCGGTAAAGCCCCTAACCACCAAAAACCAAGTTTCCGATTGTCGCAAGTACTAGTGATGCAAGTCTCAGGTTAAGACCATATACACCACCACCCTGATGCGGCCTCCCATAGACACGCAGACATACTACCAATGGGATTCCGCGAGGTCTATCCAGAGCGAAGCTGTTTTCCGTACCATCGGTAAAACACAACCTCCTATCGCACTTGCATAAGTAATCCAATACTTAAATATATGAGAACTATGCCGTTGTGCCATCACAACGCGCACAAGTGGCAATACTAGTCATTCCGCATTATCGATGTCCGATCTCGATAATACTACTCCGACTATGGATATTTAATGAGTAAACCTTTTATATTGATACGGTCTCATATCATCTCAATATGGAACTAATCATATGACTTTTGCCTTTATATATCAAAGTAAATAATTTACAAAACGGCAAAAGGCAATTTCATTATCACATAGTTAATTTTGTACAATAATACAATATCATTTACAAAACGTGACGCTACGGGGTCATAATGTCTAACAGTAATTGGGTTTGATTTTTGTTAAATGTGTTGACATGTTTTATGTTGATGGCATGATTAATTAGTACTAATTTGGTGTTTTGGAAATATTGATTTGGGTGATTAATTATGTTAATGCACTTTAGTTAATTAAATATGAAATTTGGAATTTTGGTGTTTAATTAAATTGGGCCTATTTTGGAAATTGGGCTTGTTAAGTTGTTATTGGGCTTATTGGGCTTTGTTGTACAAAGTTGGGTTAAGGCAAATTGGATTGGATCCAATTGGGCCCAAACCGCCACCATAAAGCCCAAATGCGACTTCTTGAACCTTTAAAGTTTAATTGGGCCTAATGGACCAAGATTGATTTCTTGCTAGGCTTATGGGGTAACTCCCGGATTGGATTTTGTTATTCGGTTTGACCCGAGTTGACCAAAAGTCTACGCCTCAAGAATTAATTAAAAGCCCATTGGACTTTAATTAATTGACGTTGGACGTTAATTGGGCTTTGAGACCTATAACGATTAAATTTGGAATTTAAGTCGTAAAGGTTTATTAATAAAGTGTAGTATTTAATTGGGAATTAAATAGTGAATTAGAATTAAAACATTGAATTGGATTTAATTGTGTAATTTAATTTAATTCGAGAATTCGTACTTTGAGTACTATTTCGCAAAAACGAGTTTGACTCGAGCAAATCAAATCGTTGTTTGAACATTGGATGATCACTAATTATCAATTAATTAATTTGATTAGATTGATTGATAACATGCTTGTGTGAATACATGGTTGCGATGCATGAATAATATATCGGATGGATATTAGATGGGTGGGGCAATTTTAGAAATTGTTGTAATAAATTTGGAATTTATTAATTGGACCTGCGTGTCCAGCCTTATCACCTCCTTAATCTTTGTATTCTCTTCTCACATATTCCCCTCAATGTAAATGAGGTTTCTTTAGAAGTGTAGTGTAACGGGTAGAAGTAAATACATGTGCTAGCGGGAGAGAGAAAGAGAAAGATTTGATCTAGGATCAATTGTGTAAAGTATCCATCCGCATATCATTATTATTTTTCATATGCGCTTTATTATGTATTTAGAATGCATGTTTAAGGGTGTATGATGATGAGACCTTAAAAAAGATAATAAATTGGTTGTCAATTTGCACGCGAAAAACCCTCGCAAATATTAAGCGTTTTTCCTTCCATTGAGTGATTCTCACTCAAGATCTAAACGGCATTGGTTTGTTGGCCAAAGTCAAGGCCTTTGTCTGTCGAAGATGTGTTTGAATCACAAAGGCTTTGTTACATGTCAGTGTCTTGTCCAAGTTGTGGTTTGTTGGCCAAAGTCAAGACCACTTCTTGTCCATCGACATTGATTACGAAGCTTTCCATGGTCAATGGGTCGCGCTTGAATGGGATCACTAAGTTTGTTGTGCCAAAGCCAAGGCTTAGTTGATTCAGAGGAAAAAGGTTAGGTAATACATTGGATGTATTGGCATATATAAGATATATGTTTCGGACTTGGATGCCCCCTACCGGATCTAGGAATTGGATTGGATCCAATTGATCTTAGAGATATACCTAGTTAATTATCATACAATTTGTTGGCCAAAGTCAAGATTGTGTGATATTAACAGGATCCTAGCCCACTAGGAAACACGGTTTCCCGAGTACTCGACAGAGGGTTAGAGGCTCGCCGAAAAATAGTGGGAGGCAAGAATGAATTTGCAATATTCGTTCAATTACTCGCCATACGCGCTCAATCAAATATCAATTCGTCGTTATAAATTAAATGTTAGTTGGACTAATATTTAAATGTTGTTTTAAATAAATAGTTGGACTATATTCAAACTATTCATTTATAGTTGATTTTATAATTGGATTATAGTAATCAATATAATTGATTTTAATCTATTAAATTATAGTTGGTTAAATAGTTGGACTATTGTAATCATTATAATAAATAGTACTGAGATCGTTGATTAAATAGTTGGACTATTAGAATCAAGATAAAATTGAAAGATTGACGTTTAATACATAATCCTAGGGAAAATGTATTTAAATGGTTTAATTTTCAAATTGGGAATAATTTCAGGATGGTCCTGGAAAAAATAATAAGTTATTTTATTTGATAAAATAATATATTAGGCCTAAGCCCGGAGTTAAGCAAATAGTCGAGCATAATTTTTGGAAGATTTATGTGATGATAACTTTAGTGCTTAATCCATTAAGCTTGTCGTAGTAGACTCCTTAATTTCTGAATCAGAACTAAGGATTAGATCCTTAAAGTATGATAATGAAATTGAAGGATCTTCATAAATCTATCTTTAGATTTTAGAAGTACTAAATTGCAATAAATAACTCTTGGAGAGTTAATGACTATTCTCAAGGAGATAAAGTCAAAAATTTGCAAGGCAAGTAGCGCTAGTCGCATTTTACTTTGATATTCTAAAAGGCGAGGCTAGGCCAAACGCTTATGGAGTGTTGAAAAAGGCAAAGGCAATATCATTATAATCTTCTGGGGAAGATAAAATACATATCCCAAAATGTCTGCCAAATGTGGCAAACGGGATCGCGGAAGCGTGACTGCCGTTTGGACAAAGCAGACATGAAGGAATTGAAGACGAGTAAGGCTCTGACTTCAAATATGTTTGTCATAAATATATTCACTACTAGTATTAAAATTGGATTTTAGATACTTAGTGTGATATATATATATATATAAACATTGATGTTCAGAATCTGTTTTGAACAGGATACTGACTTCAATTGAGATTTAATCTGCGAATTGTAAACGGAACGAAAGTCGCTGTTTTAACCGTAGGTACCTAAATTTGGAACTGTTATAATGTAACTAGTTTGACTAGAACATTATCTCTATATCAGTGTTTAACCCGCTGCGGGTGCCTTTTATATTCTAGAACACTAAAGTGTTTTATTATATAAAGATGATATTGAGATAAACACATTAGATGTGAATAACAGCAATTATATTTTGAATATAAATAAATCTCAAACTTATATAATGACAAACAAATAGCTCAAACTGATTTGATCAGAAGAAACATATTGTGGCATTGTGTGTCTGGGACACAATCAAACAAGACTCGTATATCCGCACTTTTGAAGTGTGGGTACTAAACTAATTTGATTCCAATCAAATAAAGTCTACGAATCTAGTTTATTGGGCAATGTGCCTATAACACTATTTACTTGGTAAAAGTGTAAATGCCACCGACCTGTTAGCCCTAGTTCATAGTGAAGCAAGTGGCCCATGTCTAGCTAGGCTAGAGTGGAAATAAATATTCGTGACCTTTACGGATATGGCATCGCGTTATGGTTATGTGTTTTTTTTGAAGAACACAAATCGGAAATTTTACAGTTTCGACACGAAATAGACAAACAGATCAGCTAAAGTATTAAACCGTCATGGTAAGACCGTAATGGAAATACTTAAGCAATAAGTTTCTTCATATACTTGAAAGAGTAAAGTATTCTTTCAAAGAGGATTCCTTCCAGAACATGTCATCCTGAAGGTGTGTCCGAACCTGAGTAACCGAATTTTGTTGGAGATGATAAGGTTAATCATGAGTCGCTCTGAGCTACCATTTCCTTCAACGGATAAGTAATAACAGTGCAGAACTTATTTAGAATAAGGTTCCATAAAATCTGTTTGACAGATTTCATATTAGATATGAACAGGAAAGAAACCCGAGTTTCACATTCCTGATTATTTGGGATGCTAGGCATATGTTTGGATGATACCAAACTAAAACCCAAATTGGATAAGTGCCATTGTAGGTTATCCTAGGGATACCATAAGTATAGTACTTATACAACTCACTAGAGAACAATTAGATTGTTGCTCACCATGCGGTTTTCCTAAGAGGAACCGATATGCAGTGGTAAGTGGGAGGATAGTAAAACTCGATGAAAATCAGAGTAATACTATTCCAGGCACAAATCTTAATGGAAACATAAATAGTTCATCAAGGATGAAACTAGTACCATTAATCTTCGAATACACAAGAACCACGCGTAGGTCGGAGAGAGTCAGAAAAAACCTGGGGTATGGGTTTCTGATCTCACCTCATAAAATGTTTATCTTATTGAGGTATACCAACTGACTACGTATGAGGAAGTGATACAAGATATCGACTCCCTATTATGGCAAAGTGCCATAGAATCCGAAATGGATCCATGTATATCAACATGTTTTGGATACTAGTTGATGTACCACAAGGCATTGTGCCTATTGGTACTGTATAAGTCTTCAAGGAAGACATATATGGAAGGCAACTACCAACGTATAAAGCTAGGCTTTTAGCGGAAAGGTATCATTATCAACATTGTGTTGATTACGATTCAACCTTTTACATGTTCCCACGGTAAATCCATTTGGATAATGCTTGCTAATGCTGCATTGTTTCATTTATGAAATATGACAGCTTAACGGGAAAATCGCTTTCCTGAAAAGGAAACCTTTTGGAGGATGTTTACAACATCCTGTCGGTTTTGTCGTACAAAACTAGCAAACAAGGTTTGCAGTTATCGATCCATGATTGGATTGAAGCAAGCACAGGTTCTTGGAATTTTCGTTTTGATGTAATCATAGAGTTTATGATTTAATTCAAACGAAAAGGATTCTTGTGTATATAAGAGGGTTAGTGGGAGTGCACTGACAGTGGCTGTCCTATATATAAATATGAATATGTCATTTCTTGGAAATGATATTCCCATAATAACAATCGGTAAAAGTTAGCTTTCAGAAAACTCTCCGAGAACTCGTACATTGAAAAATGTACTCGACCTGGTGTCTCATACGCTTTGAGCATATGGATTCACAATAGGCCAATCCAAGTGATAGTCATGGATTGAAGTTAAGAACATCCGTTAGTATCTTAGAGAACTAATGATGCTGTCTTAAATCTATGGAGATGGAGAACTTGAAGTGACTGGGATCACTGTAGCAAGTTTCCTAACCGATAAAGACGACTAAAAGTCGGCAAACGGTACACAGTTTGAATAACGGTACAGTGAGCTGGAAATCTTCCAAGCAAGATAATGTTACCGAATAAACAACAAATGCGGGTTATTTGCTGCAGCTGAGGAGGCGACAATAGAAGCCTTCTCGGTCGAAACAAAATCTAATTGATTAGATATAGTTCTGTAGCAGCTGAGCTAGGCGTCAGCACAGGCTAAAGAATTAATGGTCTCATCAACGATCCAGATACATACTTCGATATTCATCTGATTCGTTCACATCATACATCGTGGCGATGTGATGATCGAATAAATCGCATCAGATGATAGTCATGCAAATCCGCTGACGGAAGTCTTTCATCAGCAATTTGAGCCAACCGTACATAGTTCGGGTGTAAGACACTCGAGTGACTGGCTATAGGCCAAGTGGGAGATTGTTGGACAATTATGACCCATAGCGTCACTATTTGTACAGATCATGGTGTTGTCGTACAAATTAACTATGTGACAAAGGAGATTGCACTCTTTTATTTGTGATTAGATCACCAAGATATATAAATGATAGGAGGTCCCTGTGATTTGTTCCTGGATTGAGAATGATATGAGACAGTATCAATCCACGAAGGATAAATCATTAAATATCCTAGTCAGAGCATTATCGAGATTGGACATCGATGAATGCGTAAAAGACTAGTATTACACTTGTGCGCGTTGTGAGGGCACAACGACATAGTTCTCATATATTTGGGTATAGGATACTCATGCAAGTGTAATAGGAGGTTGTGTTTCACTGATGGTACAGGAAAAGCTTCGCTCTGGATAAGACCCCCTCGGAATTCCATTGGTAGTATTACTATGTGTCTATGGAAGTCCGAAATCAGGGTAGGTGTATTTGGTCTTAACCTGAGACTTTCACCGCTAATACTTGCGACAATCCATATACTTTGGTTGAGGCCGTCCAGGGCTTTAACAGGTTCTGTGTACGCCAATGCTGTGTATATTGAGAATCGTAGTGTGTTGGGTGTGATGTCAATACTGAAGTGTCACTCCAGTCATATGGAGTTGATGATCGCGTAGGGATACATAACTGGTTCTCTGAAAAGGTTGCAACCGTTGGGATAATATGACTTGGTCATGATTATCCGATATTAAAGAGACTAGTTGCTCGTAATCCGATATATGCTTCGTACGGGGCATACATTGTACCAGACCCAGGCCTTTTCATGTGATCATCTCCGATACTCGGACAGAAATACGCAATACTACGTATACTACGCCTGATAAAGATCCTTTATTCCTGTAAGGATATTTCCGAAGAATTGGGTAGGCATGACGCTTTGCTAGAGGCCAACATTGTCTTGTAAATCGGTAATAAACGTAGTACGAGGGTACTTACGTGTTCGGATAGTCCGACGACAGATTTACTGCCAACATATCTGGGGATCTCATGGGTCGCTTCCCAAAGCGCACCAATGACGTATGACTCGCACTCTTAATTAATATGGGATTAATTAAGAGAGAGAGAAAATTAATCTGGGATTATTGCGGAGATAGTTTATCCGGGGATAAAATATCATTTAGAGAAAGAACGATTAATGGAATTAATCGATAAATTAATATATTTGATATATTAAACGAAATTGGATTTCGACGTGAAATTAAAATTAGATTTTAATTCGGGCGAGCGAATTGATTTAGAATTAATTCGTTAGCGACATGAATAGTGATTTCGCAAGGCGTAATCATTTAATTACGACGCAACGGAAAATTTGTTAATTTGGAATTAGCGAACCGAGCCCGAGATTATTTGCGAGCGCATTCGTATTTCGAATTCGAGTGTGGCACGCAAGTTAAATCAAGCGTCAAATCGCTAGTCGCATCTAGCGTCACATCAAGCGTCAAATCATGTCACTTTGAGTGATATGACAAGTGATTGATTGATTGATGTGATTGAGTGATGTGGTGGTTGTTGGCATTAAAAGTTTGACTTTTTATTAGCCAAAATTTTGGTATATGATTTAATAAAATCAAATACAAAATTTGACAACACTTTTACTCTTCTCTCTCTCCAATATCCTTCTCTCTAACGCCCTTGGAGGGCTGCATTTCTTCAGTTTTGTGAGGCAGTGAATGCCGATGATGGAAAGAAAAGGGAAGCAATATTTGGATTTTTGTGGCAAAAATCGCAAGTGCTAGCACACTACGAGACATGCGAATGTGATAGGGAAGCCCACCCATGAGCCGGGAACCATTCGACGAAGCTTGGAGCTCGACGAAAGACATCAATGGACTCCAAAACAGTGAAGAAATTCACTACCACTGCCGCAGTCCATGAAGGTAGAATCTGAATTTTTGTTGCCTCCACTTCGCTTAACCGATCGATGTAAGTATTCCGTAACTTTCTCGATTTGTATTCGCACTTGTTTCATGTTTGTTATTCGATCCTATAGACCTAGAAACTCCAACATCCCTATCACCTTTGTATGATCCTTTGTGTGCTAGCACTTGAGAATTTTTTGCAAAAAAATTCATCAAATCTTCTTATCACTCTCGTCAAAGTGAGAAGCAAATGAGAGAGGGAGAGTCACGGTTTTTGCAAGGGAAAAAATGAGAGAAAAATATGTTGTGTTGACTTGTTTTAATTTTTAAAAAATTAAAAGACATATACCAAAATCAAAGTTTGGTAAAAGTCACTCAAGCCTTTCACACTTGTGTGTTTTACACACAATCAACTACTAACAACTTCCATCAACCAAGATTGTTGACAAAGTTGACTAGGTGATGTGACTTGTGGGCCCTACTTTGATTCAAAATCCGAGTGGGCCCGCGAACACATTCCGGGCTCGGGTTCGTTAATTCCGAATTAACGAATTTTCCGTTGCGACTTAATTAAATAAATTTAATTAAATAATTATTCCTAGCAAAATTACTATTAAAGTAGCTCGCGAATTAATTCCAAATTAATTCTTTCGCCCGAATTAAAATCCAATTTTAATTCCGTTATGAAATCTAATTTCATTTAATATATCGAATATATTATTTTAATCGATTAATTCTGAATTAATCGTTCTCTCTATATTAATTGAATTTTATCCCAGATAAATTCTTGCCGTAATTAATACCAGATTAATTTTCTCTCTCTTAAAATTAATCCCAGATTAATTCTGTGCGAGTCATACGTCATCGGTGAATCTTCGGAAACGACCCATGACATCCATGGATATGTTGGCAGTAAATTCGGTTATCAGACTATCTGAATACGTGCGTACCTCGTACCACATTTTTACCGATTTACAAGACATGGTTGGCTTCTAGCAAAGCACCGTGCCTACCCAATTCTCCAGAAATATTCTTTTAAGGAATATGTAATCTATGTCAGGCGTAGTATAACGTAGTATTGCGTATTACGATCCAGTATCGATATCACATGCTAGGCCTAGGGCTGGAATTGTGTCTGCCCCGTACGAAGCATATATCAGATCTCTGGTAACTAGTCTCTATAATCGGATAATCATGACCTAATCATATTATCCCGATGACTACAGTACTAAAGAGTACTAGTTCTGTATCCCATGTGATCATCATCTCCATATGACTGGAGTGATACTTTCATATTGACATCACACCCAATACACTATGATTCTCAGTATACCCAGAAGAGGCGTACATAGAACCTGTTAAAGCCCCGGACGACCAAAACCAAAGTATACTGATTGTCGCAAGTATTAGCGATGCAAGTCTCAGGTTAAGACCAAATACACCTACCCTGATTCGGATTCTCATAGACACATAGTCATACTACCAATGGGATTCCGATGGGTCTATCCAGAGCGAAGCTGTTTCCATACCATCGGTCAACAGAACCTCCTATTACACTTGCATGAGTATCCAATACCCAAATATATGAGAATTATGCGTACGCTTCCATTACACACGCACAATGTAATACTAGTCTATTCCGCATTATCGATGTCCAGTCTCAATAATACTACGACTAGGGATATTTAATGATTTAAACCTTAGTGGATTAATATGTCTCATATCTTATTAATCTGGTACTAATCATATGGACTTTTATCATTTATATATCTTGGTAATCTAATTACAAATGATAAAAGAGAAATTTCATTTGTCACATAGTTTATTTGTACAACAACACCATGTTCTGTACAAATAATGATGCTATGGGTCATAATTGTCCAACAATCTCCCATTTGGCCTATAGCCAATCACTCAAGTGTCCTACACTTGAACTATGTACGGGTCGCTCAAACTTCTGCTGAGAAACATCTTTCGTCAGCTGATTTACAATGTTATCATCTAATGTGTTTTATTCGATCATCACATCGCCACGATGTATGATTCGACGAATCATGAAATAGTCGAAGTATATACTTGGTTCATTGATGAGACCGTGGTTCCTTAGCCTGTGATGTATCCTAGCTTAGCTGCTAACAGATATACTCCTAATCCAATTAGGATTATATAGATCCAAAGTGTTTCTATTGCTGCTTCAGCTGCAGCAATGTTCCACTTTTGTTATTTATTCGACAACAGTATCTTGCTTGGAAGATTTCCAGCTCACTGTTTCGTTATTCAAACTATATAGTACCCTTATTACGACTTATATTCGTTTTTGTCGGTTAGGAAACTTACAACGGTGAACCCAGTCACATCAACTTCTCATTCTCCATTTTAAGAAACATCCTAGTCTTGTCTAAGATACTTAAGGATGTTCTTATATCAATCGAGTGACCATCACCTGGATCGGCCCGATTGTGACTCTAAATGTTCAAAGCAATAAGACAACATGTCACGTATATTTCAAAATGTACGAGTTCTTGGAGAGTGCCAACAACTTTTAGGTCTATCCCAGTAGATCCTTATTCATAGAATAAAGGTTGCATCTCCCAAGTAGTCCATGGAGAATTTTTATGAAAGCCATGCTTTCACCGATTATTTAATATGGGAATATCATTTCCAAGAAATAATATGTCATCAACGTATAGGACAATTATTGTCAGTGCGCTCCCACTAACCTTCTTATATACACAAGAATCATGTCATTTTGAATGAAATCATATACCATTATGATCTTATCAAAACAATGGTTCCAAGAACGCAATGCTTGCTTCAATCCATAAATGGATCGATTTAACTTGCAAACCTTTTTGCATGTTTCGGCACGACTAAACTGTCAAGATGTTGTAAACATCCTCCAAAAGGTTTCCATTAAGGAAAGCGGTTTTGACGTCCATATGCCATATTTCATAAATGAAATATACATCATTAGCAAACATTATCCAAATGGATTTAATCATGGCAACATGTGAAAAAATTCGTCGTAGTCGACACTATGTCGTTAACGATACCTTTTCTGTATAAGCCTACCTGTATACATTTGTATGTTGCCATCCATGTATGTCTTCCTTGAAGACTCATTTAGTACTAACAGGCACAATGCCTTCTGGTACATCAAACAGTGTCCAAACTTGGTTGTATACATGGAATCCATTTCGGACTTCATGGCACTTTGCCATAAAAGGAATTCGATACTTGTATCACTTCCTCATACGTAGAAGGTTCATCTTCCTCAATAAGATTGATATCTACATGAGGTGAGATCAGAAACCCATACCTCCCAGGTTGTTTTCTGACTCTCTCCGACTTACGTGGTTCTTGTGTATTCAAAGATTATAAGTACAGTTTCATCCCCGATGAACTGTTGGTGTTCCATGAGGTCTCGGTGCCTGGAACAGTAGTACTCTTCGATTTTTCATCGAGTTTTACTTTCCTCCCACTTACCACTGCATATAGGAATTCCTCTTAGGAAAACCGCATGGAGAGCAACAATTGATTGTTCTCTTGTGAGTTGTAATAAGTACTATACTTTGGTTTCCCTAGACAACCTACAAATAGGCACTTATCCGAATTGGGTTCTAATTTGGTACCATCCAATGTATGCCCAGCATTCCCAAATCTTCAGGAATGAAAACCCGTTTCTTTCCTGTTCATATCTAATATGAGTTTGTCTAACAGATTTTCATAGAACCTTATTCAAAATAAGTATTGCACTGTTTAATGTGTATCCTAGAAGGAAATTGGTAGCTCAGAGCGACTCATCCTTAACCTTAGTATGTCCGACAAAGTTCGGTTTCTCAGTTCGGACACTTCTTCAAATTGAGGTGTTCCGGGAGGAGTCCACTGTGAAAGAATACCATACTCTTTCAAGTAATATTGAAACTTATATGTTTAAGTATTTTACACTATGGTCCGACCATAATGTTTTTAATACTTTTCCCGCCGTCTGTCTTCTACTTCCTTCGTGTCGAAACTCTTTGAATTACTCAAAAGTTTCTGACTTGTGTTTCATAAGATACACATAATCGTAACGATGCCACATCCGTAAAGGTTACTAAGTATTCATATCCACTTATAGCCTAGCTAGACATGGGCCCACTTACGTCTCTATGAACGAGGGCTAACAGATCGGTGGCACTTGCACTTTTACCAAGTAAAAGATGTTTTAGGCACTTTGCCTATTAACTAGATTCGTAGACATCATTTGAATTAGAATCAAATTCGTCCTAGTATCCACTCTTTGAAAGTGTGGATATACGAGCCTTGTTAATGTGTCCCAGACAACGATGCCACTTTTAAGTCTCAACAGATTAATTCAGTTTGAGCTATTTGTTTGTCATATTATATGTTTGAGATTTGTTTATATTCAAAATATAAATACTGTTATTCACATCTAATGTGTATATCTCAATATCATCTTTATAAACAAAACACTTAGTGTTCTAGAATATAAAGGTATACCCGCAACGGGTTAAACTAGATATAGAGATAATGTTTCTAGTCAAACTAGGTACATTATAACAGTCTCCTAATTTAAGTACATGCCCAAATGGCAGTTCCAAAATTTAGGTTTTTACGACCAAAACAGCGACTTTCGTCTTGTTTCTGACTCGCAGGTCAATCTCACCTGAAGTCAGTATCCTGCTAATCAGCAAATCCCACACATCAGTGCATATATTTATGTACCACATCCAGTATCTAAAATCCAATTTTAAAACCACAGTGGACATGTTTATAACAAACATACCTGAAGCCGGACCCTTGTCCGTCTTCACTTCTTTCATGTCTGCCTTGTCCATACGGCAGTCACGCTTCCAGTGACCATGTTTGCCACAGTTTAGGCAGACATCTTGGGATATGTCTTTTGTCTTCCTAGAAGACTATGACGATTTTGCCTTTGCCCATTATAGAAGCTCTGGCTCTGCCTCCTTGAGCATAGCCATCAACTCTCTAAGAGTTTTTCTCTTGGTTCAAAATGAACCTGCCCCAGCATTCGGGTAGAGACTATAAGATCAAATCTTTGGAAGTCTCGGCCACGTAGGTAATGCCCAGCTAACCTAGCTGATCGATGACAGTAATCATCTGCGACACCTTGTGCTCGTCAGATGTACCATCTGACATGCGCGAGCGAAAGAGCATCTTTTGCAATTCGTACTTCTAAGATCTAAGTATAGATCTATGAAGATCCTTCCATTTCAATATCATACTATAAGGATCTAATCATTAGTTCTGACGAAGAAATTAAGGAGTCATTGCGGCAAGCATAACAGATTGAGCACTAAAGTTATCATCACCATGAGTCTTCCAAAGCTCATGCTCTACTATTTGCTCAACTCTAGGCTCAAGCCCGAGATGTCACTCTATCAAATAAAGTAATTTCTCGGTTCCCAGGACTATCCTGAGGTTCTATTCCCAATTTGAAAAATTGAAGCCGCTTAAAGACATTTTCCCCCAGGATTATATTTTAAACGCTAATCTTTCAGTTATCTTGATTCCAATAGTCCAACTATTCAGTCAACGATTTCAGGTACAATCCAATATAATGATTACTATAGTCTAACTATATAATCAACTACAATTTGATTGGTTAAATTCAAATATATTGATTACTATAATCCAATTATATAATCAACTATAAATGAAGTAGTTTGAATACAGTCCAACTGTTTAATTAAACAACAATTGAATGTTAGTCCAACTAATAAATATAAATTTTTAATGACGAAAAATGAAATTAGCGTGTATTGGCAAGTATATAAACGAAATTGCAAATTTAATACTTGCCTCCCACTATTTTTCGGCGAGCCTTTAACCCTCTGTGGAGTACTCGGGAAACCTACTTTCCTAGTGGGCTAGGATCTCGTTAAATAACACACAACCTTGACTTTGGCCAACAAGCTGTATGATATTTAACTAGGTAGATCTCTAAGATCAATTTGATCTCATCCAATTCCTAGATCCAGTAGGTGGACCTCCAAGTTCGAAACATATATCCAATATATGCCAATATATCCAATATATTCCCTAACATTTTCCTCTAAATCAACTAAGTCTTGGCTTTGGCTCAACAAGCTTTATGATTCTAGTTAAGCGTGACCCATTGACAGTGGGAAAGCTTCGTAATCGAGGACGATGAACAAGAAGTGACTTTGACTTTGGCCAACAAATCACAAATTGCCCAAGGCGTACGATATGGAACAAAGCCTTCATGATTCAAACACATCTGCGATGGACAAAGGCCTTGACTTTGGCCAAAAAACCAATGCCAATCTTGGATCTTGAGAGAGAATCACTCAATGGAAGGAAAACGCTAAATATTTGTTGAGGGTTTTCGCGTAAATTGGCAACCAATTTATTATCTTTGATTATGTCTCATCATACACCCTTAAGCATGTATTCAAAAAGCATAATAAGGCGCGATAAATAAACTAATAATGATATGCGGATGGATATCCAATACATTTTTTTCCTAGAACAAATCTCTCTCTTTCCTTTCCCCGGCTAGCACTATTCTAACTTCTACCCAATTACATAACACTTCTAAAGAAACCTCATTTACATTGAGGGGAATAGGTGAGAAAAGAATTACAAAGAATCGAGAGATAAAGGCTAGACACCCAGGTCCAATTTAATAAATTCTAAATTTATTACAACAATTTCCAAAATTGCCCTCACCCATCTAATATTCATCTGATATACATTATTCATACAATAATCCATGTATTCACATAAAGCATGTTATTCAATCAATCTAGTCCAATTAATTAATCTTTGAATTAAGTGATCATCCAATGTTCAAACAACGATTTGATTTGCGCGAGTCTAACTCGTTTAAGAATAAGTACTCAAAGTGCGTATTCTTGAATTATATCGAACTACAATTTTAAATCCAATATAATTTGTATTTAATACTAATTCTTTATTTAATTCCAAATTAAATAATTACACTTTATTAATGTGCCTTTTAGACGTAGATTCTAAATCCAATTTTTATGGGTCTCAAAGGCCCAATTAGTATCCAATACTATTCAATTAAAGTCCAATGGGCTTTTAATTAATTCTTTAGGCATGGGCTTTGGAAATTATGGGTCAAACCCAAGATGCCAAGGCCCAATAAAGGAATCATCCTATTTGCCATAAAATTAATTTCGGCCCATTAGGCCCAATTAAAATTTAAAGCCCAATTATCATATTTGGACTTTATGGAAATGGTTTTAGGCCCAATTGGATCCAACCAATTATCATAAACCAAACTTGGCCCAACAAGCCCATTAAGCCCAAATATAACAACATTAGATCAATTCAAAATTAAAGGCTAATTTATGTAATCACAATATTCCAAATATCACAATTATTTAATTAAAGTGTATTAGCCATAATTAATTTGTTAAATTAATATTTCCATTACACTAATTAATCATGCTTTAATTAATCAACTTATGTCCAACACAAATTGAAGCAAAATCAATCCAACATGCTCTCCAAGGCTCACGACAATCATGGGATTTTTATATCCGATTTTGATTTCAATCCAATTAAATCACAAATCAATATATCCAAACATTCTAAACACATCCAATGGCTTAAAATCAAAAATCACCAAGAGCTTAGGGTACATATCACATTCGGCCAAGCCTATTGATTTGGGGAAAATTAATCCAATTAATTTCTTATAAAATTGATCATGCATAACTCTAAGTTATCATTATCTAAGCATACTCAAACAAACAATTTGATTAAATCATGCTCAAATCAAAAATATCCAAATTCAAGTATATAAACCCTAAGTTCATTTCATGCTCAAAATTGGCTCTGATACCATTGTTGGGTTTCTAAGGTCAAACCAAGATCATTTTAAGCATGAAATCATGTGAATACGCAAAGAAGTAGCGGAAATACTTACAATGATCGGAATGGATGTAGGTGTAGAGTTCAAAACGTTTCCTTTGAGAAGTTACTCCAAGCTTGATTCTCGAATTCCAAACTCAAGGGATGTTTCCCTATCACCTTTGTATGATCCTTTGTGTGCTAGCACTTGAGAATTTTTGCAACAAAATTCCTCAAATCTTATTATCACTCTCGGCAAAGTGAGAAACAAATGAGAGAGGGAGAGTCACGGTTTTTGCAAGGGAAAAAAAGAGAGAGAAAATGTGTTGTGTTGACTTGTTTTAATTTTCAAAAAATTAAAAGACATATACCAAAATCAAAGTTTGGTAAAAGTCACTCAAGCCTTTCACACTTATGTGTTTTACACACAATCAACTACTAACAACTTCCATCAACCAAGATTGTTGACAAAGTTGACTAGGTGATGTGACTTGTGGGCCCCACTTTGATTCAAAATCCAAGTGGGCCCGCAGACACATTTCGGGCTCAGGTTCGTTAATTTCGAATTAACGAATTTTCCGTTGCGACTTAATTAAATAAAATTTAATTAAATAATTATGCCTAGTAAAATTACTATTAAAATCGCTCGCAAATTAATTCCAAATTAATTCGTTCGCTCGAATTAAAATCCAATTTTAATTATGTTATGAAATCTAATTTCATTTAATATATCGAATATATTATTTTAATCAATTAATTCTGAATTAATCGTTCTCTCTCTATTAATTGAATTTTATCCCAGTTAAAGTCTTACCGTAATTAATCCCATATTAATTTTCTCTCTCTTACAATTAATCCCAGATTAATTCTGTGCGAGTCATACGTCATCGGTGAATCTTCGGGAAGCGACCCCTGAGATCCTTGGATATGTTGGCAGTAAATCCGGTTATCGGACTATCCGAATACGTGCGTACCTCGTACCACGTTTTTACCGATTTAAAAGACATGGTTGGCTTCTAGCAAAGCACCGTGCCTACCCAATTCTCCAGAAATATTCTTCTAAGGAATATGTAATCTATGTCAGGCGTAGTATACGTAGTATTGCATATTGTGATCCAGTATCGATATCACATGATCGGATCTCTGGTAACTAGTCTCTATAATCAGATAATCATGAAATAGTCATATTATCCGATGATTGCAGTACTAAAGAGTACTAGTTCCGTATCCTACGTGATCATCATCTCCATATGATTGGAGTGATACTTCCATCTTGACATCACACTCAATACACTACGATTCTTAGTATACCCAGAAGAGGCGTACATAGAACCTGTTAAAGCCTCGGACGACCAAAACGAAAGTATACTGATTGTTACAAGTATTAGCGATGGAAGTATCATGTTAAGACCAAATACACCTACCCTGATTCAGATTCCTATAGACACATAGTCATACTACCAATGGGATTCCGAGGGGTCTATCCAGAGCGAAGCTGTTTCCATACCATCGGTAAACAGAACCTCCTATTACACTTGCATGAGTATCCAATACCCAAATATATGAGAACTATGTTGTTACGCTTCCATAACACGCACAAGTTTAATACTAGTCTATTCCGCATTATCAATGTCCAGTCTCGATAATACTACGACTAGAGATATTTAATGATTAAACCTTAGTGGATTAATATTGTCTCATATCTTATTAATTCAGTACTAATCATATGGACTTTTATCATTTATATATCTTGGTAATCTAATTACAAATGATAAAAGAGCAATTTCCTTTGTCACATAGTTTATTTGTACAACAACACCATGTTCTGTACAAATAGTGATGCTATGAGTCATAATTGTCCAACAGTTATATGATATCGAATAAATATGTTTATGTGAAATATGAATGAATTATCCATATTTGATATGGAATAATTTATTTAGTAATTTTAAAAGTTTTTAAAATTATGATTTCGCCCAAACCGTGAACTTCCGCTGCGCCCGAAAAAAAAAAAAAAAAAAAAAAAAACAACAACAAAGATCCGTTGGTAGTGCGATTCGTGAATCTACCAATAAAGATCCGTTTTTCAACTCGTGAAATAAAATGTTCAATTATCTAAATCTCCATTCTTTTCTTTATTTTCTTTATTTATTTCTTTCAAAAACTTAACAAGAACCTGTAAAGATACAATCTTGGTATCCAAAATTAAATATTTCTCACACAAGAGCCCTAAAATGAGGCTAATCTCTTAGCCTAATGTTGCTCTTCGATCAATAAAGGGTTCTAAAGGTGCGGTAGAGAGGAGCAAGGTGTGAGGCCATGGCTATTGTTAGGATTATGATAGTGTCCCGCTCAATCCGAAAAATTATTAAAATATATTCTATAAATTAAAAGGGAAATTATCTTCGGTCCATCATAAGTTAGGCGAATATCTGAAATGTGACAATTTTTTTATTTTATCATTTTTCATCTGATTTTGTAAAAATATATATTTTCTACTCGAAATTCTAAAATTACATCATATTCCATCTAAAACATATAAAACATTATCAATACTTTTGAAATTATGGGTAGGAAAATGATGAAGTAAAAAATATTATAATTATTGACGGCTGTTTTTCATTCCAATAGTGATTTGAGAATTTAATCCCTTGAGCAAACCTCCCCCAAGCAGTAAATTTTTTTGGTTAGTTGGGAACAAAAGCAAACTTAGCAAGCATACAGAAAATCATAGAGAAAATTAGAGATTAACGTGGTTCGGCGGAGAATGTCTCCAACCTCTGTCCACGGGAGTATAGAGGGGGAACTTTATTACTTGCTCGGGTCAAAACTGATATATTTTCTCTCTTTATCACTAAGCTTTTAGATCTCTCTTTACAAGTGGTGGAATTTCAAAATTGCTAACCCTTGAATTTGTGGCTTTAACACCTTTATATAGGCTTTCAAACTTACTATTCCACCAACCAATGATGTCAGTTTATGTCACCCTGTCATCATCGCCCATTTTTCTTTTCCCCAACCACTCTGCAAACAGTGACTCTAGTATCTAACTTAACCACCATCTACCAGCAGAAGCCCATCATTCCAACATTTTGTCCACTACTACACGTTCTGCCAACGTGATAGCCCGTAACTCAACCACTTCACTACTGTTTCGTATGTCAGAGACTTTTCCCAAGGAAAGTCATTGGCTTACTCCTGTCACATTAGTCTTCTAGAAGCTCAAACTCTCATGTAGGGCATACGTCATATACATGTGGGTTCAAGATATTGAGACCTCTACCTCGGTCCCCAAATCAGTTTGCCGACGTGGATGGTGCTGGATCGACTATTCCTTACTTCTTTACCAGGTTGGGTCGGTAGCCATGGACCACATCTGGTATGCTTCCTCGTGTGCTCAAATGCTGTTGAATCTGATACATTTTCTTTTGGTCGGGTCGATAGCCCAACCTAGCTTCG
Organism: Zanthoxylum bungeanum; assembly: GCA_019454045.1. Classification (NCBI taxonomy): domain Eukaryota; kingdom Viridiplantae; phylum Streptophyta; class Magnoliopsida; order Sapindales; family Rutaceae; genus Zanthoxylum; species Zanthoxylum bungeanum. Next base: position 7,777 of record SKCR01027150.1, on the reverse strand, counting down.
TCAACCAATTTTCCCTCAGATGTTCCTCCGCACTTTAGGCTCGGGCCCCTCTGTCTGATCTCTCTCCTCCCAAGGACCATGGGCTTCCATCATCCACCAAGTGCAAACCTCATTCTATCCCTTCCCAGGCTTCAAACTTCATCGAGTTAAAAACCACCATCAACAATAATATTTCTGGATTTTTACCTAATTTAAGATAGATTAGAGATAATTTACCATTAATAAAATATTTTGTTTATTAGTAAGATAATTTTGATTTGTTGATAGTAAGATTATCTAATACTATTTGTGAGAATCTCACTTCTATCAAATACACCATAGAACCATGAAATGGGCCAATATTCTGCTTGCACAAGGAAGCTTGCGGAAAAAAAGGAAAAGAAAAAAGAAAAAAGAAAAAAGAAAAAAAGAAGAAGATTGGGGCATTCCGAGAATTGAACTCGGGACCACTCGCACCCTAAGCGAGAATCATACCACTACACCAATTGCCCTGGAATTAACCGGACGTTCTTAAATAATTAATAAAATATTAAGCAAAAGTGAAAGACTCCACGTTAATTCTGTTACCTTGTGGTTCTATAACCATTCCTAGTTAAACTCTCGTACCTAGTGGTTTAGTTGCTTTATTATTACTCTCTTCATCACAACCCCTTCAAAATGGTGATACATATTTTCTCTTCTTTATGATTTCGGTTCTTCAGTCAACCTTTTACCCAAACCAAAAAAGGTAAATATCAAACATTTTGCTTCTTTCATTATTGTCTATATCACTATATTACATTGCTTAATGGTTACACTTTTTCTCATAATATAACAAAAAAATAAAAAATAAAAATCTGTCACTAACGGTACGGAGATCTTTCCTTGGTGGGTTTTGATCTGAAAAAAAAAATTAATATGAATCTTACAAGATTCCACTTGATCATTAAAATTAGAGACCCTTATGATATATGTAAATATAATTGTATATATATAAACAATGTTTGTGGATGCCGTGGAAGTTTGTATTCAATAAGATCGCTCCTTGTACGGGTGCAATTGGTATTCAGAAATTAAAGATATAGGCTTGTTTGTGTCTTCTAGTACTGAAAAATCCATGTTTTAATCTAGCAGGGTCTGCTGGAAAAGGGTGTGTGTGATTTTAGTCATGAATTTATCCTAGAATGGCTTTCAGTAATTCAGTTTGTTTCCTGAATGATTCTTACTGAAATCAAATTGCAAGTAGCTCGGTTATCATATTGGCTGCTGAGTACATTGTATACACTGCTTCTTGGGAAGCTGTAGTATCCTACATTGAACTTGGTCATGTGCTTATGAAGTAATTGAACCTACTTAATTAGCATGAGGTCTTTTGGGCTAAGAACAAAAATTCCTTAATATCAAGAACAAAACCGTGAGGGTATAAAGACCTAAGGGCGCTCTTGCTTTGATCAAATTTATAAAGAAAAAATGATTCTATTATGATACTAATTGTATCAAAATGTCAGCAGTTAATACTGGTTCATGGCAACTAGTTTTTGCAGGACTGAAAAATGGCGACTAGGCAATGGGCTGATCTTCCTTGTGAAATAATATCGTTAATAGCAGAATGTTTAGGCATATTTGATCTTCTCAGTTTCAGCATTGTCTGTAAAGGTTGGAATTCTGCTGCCTCTACGCCATCTTCTCAGATTTCATCTCAGGCCATATCCTCTCCAAATCACGCTCTATGGTTTCTACTCTATGGCGAAAATTCTCCATGCTTTTTGGTCAGCGAATCAAACAAGAAGTACAAAACCAGTATCCCAGAGATGAAAGGAGCAACATGCATTGCATCAAAAGAAGGGTGGCTTCTTGTACACCGGCAAGGCTCAATGTTCTTCTTTTGCCCCTTTTCGTTGTCTAAAATAGATCTTCCGAAATTCCCCAAATCAGAACAATTTCATCTTATTGCTACATTTTCATCTCCACCCACATCCCAAGATTGCATTGTTGCTGTTGCTTCCCAGAATGGATCAGAATGTGAACTACATGTGCTTTCTCGTGGAGCAAAAGAATGGACTGTGCACAAATTCACCCATCTCCGCGGGTACTTAAAGACAATTAAAGGTGCTGCTTATGCTGCTAAAACATTCCATTTTTATGATGATAAAGATAGGTTGCTTACCTTTACTCCTGAAAATGGAAAGTGGAAACACTACCAAATAATTTCTGGCTCCTCAGAAGATCATCCGAATGCTGAAACTCTGCCTTTTTATCTTAGGAGGAACAGCTTCAAACAATATAGCATGAACAAAAGGTTGGGATTATCAGAGGATGTATCAGTTAGTACTTGCGGGACAGTAGTACCAGAGAATCAGCGAGACAAAATTATATTCAACGAGAGTTTCTCTCAACAATCTAAAAGCCATAGCTTTAAAGGAGTATGGATCAAACCTCGTTCCTCGCAAATTCCTCTAGAAATGAGTTGGTAGCTATGAGTTCTTAAAGCCTTTCAATAAATAAGTCCATTATTTAGAACTTTTTATGTTGGTACTTAGAAGAATGACTTCATTGTTGCTTGTTTTGGAGTTGAGTTTTATTAATTTTTAACTTTTGTCAACTGGTTGATTGTCCAGTTAGCATCCCTTTATAAGTTTGCAATATAATAGATAGCTCAAAACTTATCAATCTCACTTGAAGAGCCCCTTTTCTTTTGACATTATTATTAGGATTTCAACTTGAAGGTTGACAAACAGTAGTTGATTTAGAATATTAATGCCATGTCGTGTGCCACTACGATAATGGAGCTTTGTCGCGGTTACATTACAATTTTGAACATGATGAAGTTGCTTCCTTCAACATTGAGGTTCTGTTTCTCCATCTTCAATCTTCACATCTTTTTTTTTTTCTCTTATAATGTTTAAAAAAATTAGTTGAGGGCTGCTGCGGTTTCATAATGAGGCATCTGGGTGTACGTTCTGTATTTTAATATCCTTTGTTTTTCTTCTCTTTTATGAAATCAAGGGGGAGTCTAAAGGCCATGTGCATATAAAGCTTTCATTTTCTCTGCTCTTTACTGGTATCTTTCCTCTTGGTATTGTTTATAGAACTAGTTTAATACAGCTTAATCATTCATGTTCTATTTTTCAAACAGTAAATATGTCTCCCATTTCAAGAACTCTACTTTCTGAGAGATTCAACAGGGGATTAACACTTAGAATCATATTTGACACCAAATATATAGGAGGTACGATAATCAGAGACATTTGAACAAATATGAAAATATAATCATGAATGTAAAGCTTTAGTGTACCTTCGGAAAAGAGGGTACTCATCACTTTCATTGTCCTTTCAGTAGGAAGTTTAGAGAGAGAGAGAGATGATGTTTTGCCACCACACTTATAACCAGAGACAAGTCCACCATCATCCTTGGTGCATCCACAGTGACCATCTGTGTCTTAAGAGTAAACAAGGAGTTGTCCGTCCCAGTCTTGGCATCAATTAGACAATTAGTGTTGAGAGACAAAATAAGATAATTATCATAACAAGTGTCATATCACTAACATCCTCTAGGACCTCTATACACCCTCGGCAAATAGGTGAACAAGATAAGGAAGACAGGGACCTTCCTAGGTCCCCAAAAAAAAATTTCATCCATAATCTTGGAAAAACGTTTCTCATATGCTCCATGTGGTTAACATACACATCAAGTATGCATCGATACTTCAAGATTGTGATCCACGAACCCCCATTTCTCCATTGCTACTTTTCTGCATTTTATATTTACTAAAATGTATAATAAAAGAAAAGAAAAGGTATATGCAGTTACAGCCATTTTTATGTTTCATAAACCATGGCCTTGACATAAAATTTCTTGTATCATATTACTAACATGATGCCAAAATATCCATTCTAAACGAACACAGCTGTGTATGACATTAACTACAAATCGTGATGATATATTGGTGGTTTCAAACCTTCAACCTGATCAAACAACTATTCCTGCTCTATGCGTTGGGAAATCAAGTTTACTGCAGCATTTGCCGATGAAAATGCCCCATGAAAGCTTTCCTGATAGGAAATAGATTCCAACTCCAAAGCCATTTTCAATAAAATCTCACCTAAATCTGCTTGTTTTTCTAGCAAAGATTCATAGTATGAACTGGCAGCAACCTTGCTGATTTCCACATTGGTTGGCTCAGGGCAGTACTCATCATCCAACCATTTGTGCAATGTAACCCTAAGCCACTCTGACTCCTGCACAGATTCTAGGAAGTATTAACGCACGACAACCAAGCCCCTAATCTCACAATTGAAACAAAATGCACACACAGAGGCACCAATTACCCAATTAAACTATGTTATCTTCTCAAATTATCCTGCATATTGTCATAATAACACTTTAATCCTTATAATTTAGAAAGTACAAATTATAGTTCCTACAGTTTTCATCCGATTAATGTTAAATAACTTGAGGAACCAAAATCTGTATAAAGATAGTAAAAATTTCTTTCATAATTAGATGAAAATTAATTTAATTAACAAAAAATTAAATTAAATCTTATATTTTCTAAAACTTGCTTGTATTTCTAAAAATACAGGCAGGAGCAAAGCTTTTGTATATTAGGGGATCAGCCGACCCCCCCAATTTTTTTTCTTAAACCCCTAAAAATTACAAAATCCCCCGGAAAACCTCCTGTCTTCATCCGTGAATACACGAATGTCATTTGTGAAAAAGAAGTACCTCTAACGCTTTGGAAGGGTTCAGCCAATTGACGGGGACGCTAAGTTCTTGAACGGGTGACTCTGGGTCTTGTTCTTCTTCATTTTCATAGCATCGAGGGTTTGAAGAAAACGGATGTCTCGTAATTGTGGGTAAACGAAAAGGTCGTTTTGGAGGTAAAATTGGTTGGGATAAGACTGGGAAATGATTGGGAGGTTTATGGGTAATGGAGCTTAAACTGGGGATGATTCTAGGGCTTGCCGAAGAAATAAACAAGGACTTCATTGTTTTAGTATTTTCAAATTTTCTTGCTTCTTTGTTTTTACTTACCGTGTTGGTTAATTTTGTGTCGAGGGTTTTTAGGAGGGAACTTTGTTAATGGCGGGAATTATCGGTGGAATTTGCTTGCTGGGAGTCTGGAATCTGGATAAGGATTGTCAGGGTTTGCCTGTGACTGTGAGCCTGTGACGAGGGCAAAACTATGACGCATTGAACCAACTCACTCTTGCGGGATTTTTAACTCTGCCACTATAACTGAAAGTTGGGAAAAGGACATATATTTCAAAATTTTGTGTAAAGAACAAATACACAGCCTTCATTTTAGAAATGAATAAATGCACTTTTTCCCGTTCATTTTTCTATTAAATACATTATTAAAGAGCCCTCATTTTTGTAGGGGTTGAATATATATTTTAAATATTGATCTTATAAATATCCTAGATATCATCGGTTTTATAATCTAAATGAGATAATTGATATAATTACCTGTAATATTTATGCTTCCTACGTTTTTCTCTCAGTTTCAAATAATATTTTTTATTCATTGTGCAAGAAGCCAAAAGCTAATAGTCAGCATCTGCATCATGAATCACAGTAAATAATAAAAAATTAAAAAATTTATAGAAATAATTCAAAATAAAATAACAAATAACAATACACTTGAAATCAAAAAAATTGTTTAGGTTTTGTGGGCGGTAACTATTTAGATTTCTTATATTAATATGAGATTATATTTTTATATTGTAATAGATTTTTTATTTTAATAATTTATTATTTTAATTTTATAATTTAATAATAAATACATTAATTGTAGAGATTAAGTGACACGTAATTTTTTTTAAATAGAAGATTATAATATATTTTCTTATCATAATAGGTAATAAAAAATTTAATTGTAAAGATGAAGTGTCATGTGACGCGATTAGAAATGTTAAAAATGCTTAACTTACACACACACATATATATTCTTTGCCAGATTATCTGTGATACGATTCAAAAATTAATCGGATAGTATAATTTGTTTTCTTATTATCACATGAATCTTATTTAATAGATTTATTAATTTAATTTTATAATTTAATAGTGTTTTTTAATCGTAATAGGATATTATAATATGTTTTCTTATTATAATACAGTTCTTGTAAAATTATAATATGTAGTTTTATTTTAATAGGTTTTTTACTTAATAAAAAAATAATTTTAAAGATATTTTAATTTTATAATTTAATAATAAAAATTAATTGCAGTGGTTAATTGTAAAGATTAAGTGTCGCGTATGTTTTTTTAATGAGAGATTATAATATGTTTTTCTTATTATAATAGGTTTCTTAATTTTAATTTTATAATTTAATAATAATAAATGAAAATATTAATTAATTAACTAAATTAACATGTTTCTTACTTTAATAGTAGATTATGTTTTTATATTATTATAGGTTTCTTATGTTAATAATTTATTAGTTTTAATTTTATAATTTAATAATAAAAACTAATTGTAGGGATATTTTAATTTTATAATCTAATATTAAAAAATATTAATTTTAGAGATTAAGTTAATTATAAATAATTTAATAGTATTTTTTATTTTAATAGGATATTAATAATAATAAATTAAAATATTAATTAATTAATTAAATTAATAGGTTTCTTACTTTAATAGTAGATTATGTTTTTATATTGTAATATGTTTCTTATGTTAATAATTTATTATTTTATTTTTATAATTTAATAAAAAAATAATTGTAGAGATATTTTAATTTTTTAATGTAATAATAAAAAATTAATTTGAGAGATTATATTAATTGTAGATAATTCAATAGTGTTTTTTTATAGGATATTATAATATATTTTCTTGTTATAATAGAATTTTTAGAAAATTATAATATGTATTTTTATTGTAATATGTATTTTTATTTAATAAATTTATTAATGTTATTTTTATAATTTTAATATGAAGTCGTCATGTGGCGCGATGAAGAGACTTAAAAATGTTTTACTTATATATATATATATATATATATATATATATATATATGTGTGTGTGTGTGTGTGTGTGTGTGTGTGTGTGTGTATATATATGTGTATATATGTATATGTATATATATGTTAGCGTCATTACACTCAATGAAGAATTTTGATGATGCAATGCAAGAGACTCATGTTGTCGTCATTCATATATATGTGTGTGAGTGTGTGTGTGTCATTACACTCAATTAGACCCGGCCACGGTTCCGGTTTCGAACTAGTTGCAACCAGACTCTTTGGTGGACGACAACATGAGTCACACCCTACTCTTTGGTGATGGAAGCGGTACTTCTGGTAGAGAATGATGTACGTTCAATGAGAGTTATGAAAGAGGCAGACTTGCCCGAACAAGAGTGGGTTGTGGGCAGATTTGAACAACTAGCTATGTTAGAGGAGAGGAAGATGAAGGCGTTGCATCACATGAAACTGTATCAAAAGAGAATAGCTCGAGCTTTCAATAAAAAGCAATATGATTAAAGAAGGGGATCTGGTGCTTAAACAATCAAGGCCAATAGCCTTGGACCCAAAGAGAAAACTAAGGCCTAATTGGGAAGGGCCTTATCTGGTTCAAAAGATCATGAAGAACAAATTAATGTGATTGTCTGATATGGATGGAAACGAGTTCCCAGAACCTATCAACTTGGACAGGCTGAAGAAATACTTTTCCTAAATAAAAGAGAAAGATAAAGATAAATGACCGACATAATCACAAACGTATAACACAAGCGCACGTATTGTTCAAGTAGTATAAATGTATCAATCCCACGAGGACTTAATACCTAAGCTATT